>JAFFZH010011313.1:0-31063 GCA_018420115.1 Euura saliciscinereae | reverse complement strand
TGAATGCTGGCTGCTCGCCTTCGCTCGTGTTGCAAACTTCACACTCATCGGATATCGCCTTCTTTCCGCACTTATCACACAATATACTATTTCAATGCGTGTGTGGTAGAAAATAATAAACTGCCGTGAAAAGTCTTTATAAGGCAGTTAGCTGCGTTATAAAAATACTTTTTATGGCATTTCTAAACATTAAAAAGTGTCTTTTCAATGCCATAAAAAGGAACGAGTTCTTCTTGGTTATATAATTGTTTTACTTTTGTTCAAACGTCGAATTTGTTCGGTTAATTCCATTACGGTATTCACGAATCCTGATGCAGTGGGGGCAGCAGCCCCTACCGAACGGATAGAAGTATATATTGAAGCTCGTTACTTTGAAAATCGAAGCCCGTTAGTCAACTGTTTGTCGAGCTGGTGGTATAGGAAGTGCGTCGACTCGTGGCTAATGGCTTCTGTCATTTCGTAGCATGTATTGTTTTCATTTTTTTTTTTTTTTGTTTCCTGCATTGGTTACCCAAAAACGACTGTTTTCTTTGTATGCAAGGTCCGATCTTTCGTTGAACGAAATAAAAATAAAAGCTTTGAGGTAACGAATAAAGTTATGAGGTTGAAAAAAGAAGAGCGCGAAAAAAGAGCTTCTTGAATATTCATGAAACCCTGTCTTGGCACCTGAGACATACGAGAAAAGCCAGTGACTTTTCACCGCCTCATAAATCACAGCTTGAAAACGAAATGTAAAAAAAAAAGGAACAAATTCGAAAATAAAGAAAAACAAGCGAGTTTCGGCTGATTAGGAGCCAAATTTGACGATGGGTCAAATTTTCATAAGATTTTGCTTCAGATTCGTGATTTTTAGTGACCCAAAAAATCCGCGAGTAACAATTTTCATGTAAAACCAAATGTTTTTAGTTTTTATTTTCTGGGTGATTACAATAACTTCCTCTTTTCTTTTGAAAACAGAGAAACGGGAAGTTGAAAAAACAAAAAACCGGCAAGAATAAAAATCTGCATTTCAAGACACTTTGCCTTCCCTTATCCTCTCCTCTTTCACCTAAGATAAACGAGGATTAGAAAGTTAAAGAATAAATAAAGCTTACGCGTCAGGATCTAGGCCGAAGCGTTGAGGGTTTTGCATAAGGTTTCGGACTCGTGATAAGAAATTACTCCAGATAACGCGGAAGCATTTCGAGTTTGCAAAATAAGACTCCGCAACTTCTTTCTCCACTCGCCATCTAGAAAATTCCAGGAACCCGCACATGCCGTTTTTTCATTATTCTTACGCCTCGACTCTGCATCATTAATATCAAAGTTGCCCACTGGCACGGATCCCTGCCTCCATCCCCACGCCCTTAAACCTTCGTGCAAGGATAGACAAAACAACCCTGAAACCTTACGAAACACTCACTCACTCGCTCGAAGACTGAGAGAAAGTGAGATAAAAAGAAGAAGAAATCTCGAAGCTATGCGAAGAGGAAGCGTGCCTCCATGAATCACGTGAGCAGAATAATTGACAGTTGGCAAACAAAACCAAACCGAACCCCACGACCTCCGCAGTACGGTTCGCGGTTCGAACCTTAGGGGGTTCCCCGAGTCGGGCGGTTGCTTGTTATGCAGATTGGAACAATATCGGAGGCATATATGGTAGTTATGCTGGAAACTTTTCTATCCCCGTCGCTTTCGGTCGATTCGATGATCGCGGGAAGAGGAATAAGAGGCCCAAGTTCCGGTTGTAAAGAAAAAACAAGGAAATACGTTCAGAGATACCGTGAATCCGGGATCAACAACCACTTCCGGTTACCCTCCCGTGGAAGAATAGAATAGACGGTTTGGAAAACGTCAACCGTCAAACGTTGACTTCCGCGGTTGTTATACCGCGCTTTTTCTCAACTTCCGGTCTCCCGAGGAACCTCACCGTGTCAAATTTATCGCCGGTTACCGGTTGGCCAAACCCGTACTGGAGGGCGACTCGGGTGTTCTATGGGCAAACAACCAACGACCCGCGAACCTTAACCCCGTTTAAATCGTTAAATAAATTACGGTGGACAACGGGGACGTGTAGTTAAAAAGTGTTTATATATTCAGTCGAAAATTTTAGAGGGAACCGGCTCCATGGTTGTTTATCCTCTCGAAATTGTTACCCTCCGATGTGGTGTATAAAAAAAAGGAAAAAGAAAAAAAAAGAGAGAGAGTTCCAAAGACATGGTTACCTCATATACTTTATCGAAGAACGAACGACGGGAAATGTGCCCAACGAGCTGGAGCTATCTGACTTTGTATACGTGTGGGTGTACACGCTATACGTTAGCGTAACGTTTCCGGTCAGTTGGTTTTGGCGAGCTTGCACAGGACTCTATACGGACTATAGGGAATCCCCTGGGGATACCGGAAGCGACGAACCGAAAGTCTCCGTCCTACACTCTTAACGAAAGACCCGGAACAACCGTCCTATCTTTTATTCCCCCTTTCCTTTTCTTCGCTCGCTGGCTAACCGTGAACCTGACGGGAAATCAATGACTCGAAACCTTTTTTTGTTTTACGTTTTTGATTATTATGAAAAGATTTATAAAAAAGAATTTTAGAAAACTCGAAGGAATTTTTAAATAAGTACGAAAACTTCCAACGAATCTCCGAGAAGTAAAGTAAAAAATGAAAGTCAATGATTTTCAGAGATTTTTCAGACAGGGGTGAAGAATTTTAGAGAATTGCAAAGACTTCTAAGGACTTTGGAGGATTCCTAGAGACTGAGGTCCCTTTGGGAGCAATTATAATTATTCAGGTCTCTGGAATTATCCTGAAACGCAGTTTGTCCATTCTGCATCAGCAAAGTTAAGATCGCACAGCTGGCGACTTTCCCAGACTCCGGTAAGTCATCGCCTTCCACACACCAGCTGTACGTAATATATTCTAGAAAATGTATACCTAGCCTGATAACTCTCGCAGGGATTAAGTATAACTAGAGTGACGTAAAGTCACAGAGGCAATTTCGAAGAATCTAGATGAACCAACTGCGTCCATGCAATGATTCGGAAAAGCGGAAATTGCAAACCCGCCATACCATGCGGACGGAGAAGCTCACCCTCCGCAACACCTTCACCGCAGTAAAGCTCGGAACGACCTACGGACGTGTTTGATGACTCCCGAGGGAGACGGGCCGAACCCTCAACATCCACGGACCGACGCACGCGCCACCTTCGAGTTGCCAAGTTTTCCCTTTTTCGCTTCACCCGCGACTCATGGACCATCAGGCCGCTAACCGCTCGGCCCTTGACCATCCCGGGAATTGGGTCAAGAATTTATTCCAATTTCGATCGGATAACGGAGGGAACCTTTGGCTCATCTCGACCAGCCTCGAGTGCACTTTGTCGGGTTATTGTCGAACGGCCCTTATCCCGAACCCCATTTTTCACCTCCAAAAAAAGATGGCGTGCCGAACTTTTCTCGTTTGTGAATTTACGTCTTGAGAGCTTCCTCCCTCTCTCGCTCGCTACTTCACTTGAGTTTATTTATTTTTCAACCCCGCGATGCAGTCGCCTCCGACCCTCTGGACCCCCGGACACGCACCATTGGCGATTGGGCAAAGCTAAAAGTTCAAAGGGAATCGTAATCGCGGTCCTCGTTTACTCATGTGGGTGGACGCAGTACGCATATAGTGATTCCGCGATGCAGACGACGCGACGTTACGGATATATTCGATCTCCTAAAAGCTTTTTCCTAATATTCAAAGTATATCCTGCGAATGTGATCCTTATCTTCAATTTGAGTACCAGTCTTCAAAGAGTTTTATTCAGGCCCCGAGAGACAGTGGAAATTTTTCATCCGAAGCTTTCATCTCATTTTTTCTTGAATAAGGCGAAGATCGAGGAAAGCTCGTCAAGTATTAATTCCGAGATCGTTCTTTAGACGAATAAATACTTGAAATACATTTAATATCCCGTTATTGAAAGTCTGCTGGAGGAGGAGAGGGGGGGGGGGGGGGGGGCAGATGCTTTCTTCGATATAAGCCAGAAAGAAGCTTTCGAGTGAACGATCTTCGCTGTACAATATCCCACCGATTTCTATCGCTAATTATTTTCGAGACGAACGATTATAAATCGTATCTTGGTTCAAATTTCTCAAGTTCGAAATGGCTCAATTTCCGAGAGCTCTAAAAGGGCCAACGCGACGTGATACTGGATCGTAAATTAAATTTTACGACGCAGTACGTAGAGGTGCTCGAAAAGCTCGGATTATACTCTGCGAGATTAACCGATAGTTTATAATATCGAACGATATGACCAAAAGATTTATCATTGACCGAGAGTCGGTATGAAAAAAGTAACTTTTCAAATATTTCCAAAAGCCACATACAGTTGTTCGATCGTAACCTCTACGCCCTGCCACAAACTTTTGGTAGTTTCTGACAAAAAAAAAACTAAAACTTTACGACAGATGTTACAGAGCCCCAGATTCTTCTTTGAAAAGTAATCCAACTGCTACGACCCGATTCGAGTCGTTATTCTATCGGTAGTCGATCGACATAAAAAAAAAAATTCAAATTTATCGACCTCGCGTGTGATAGATTTCACAACTGAAGAAAGTTAGGGTTTGCCCCACTTCTTATTTTGTTCTCCAGAGAATCTGACAAACAATATTGAAATGATCAGTACTGGGAGTTTCATTAAAAATATACGTGGCCCAAATTAATCAAAATTTTCAACCACAGCTTTTCGTCAGGAAAATCCTCGTGGTTTGAATGAAGGAATTTTAAAATTTATCTAAACCAATTTATCTAAAAAAAAGTGAAAGAAAACTGTAATAATTGATCATAACTTTTCACACCGATGTTTCTTTTCAATCTCTACCTTTATTAGATGAGGATTAGTTTTTTTTTTTTAAATTAGCCTTTTACCCTAGATTATAAAAGCTGTGGTCAAAATTTATATTGATTCTAGACACGTTTATTATTGAAGAAACTTTAGTATCGCTAATTTTATATTGCTCAATTTTCAGATGGTGTGAGGTGAACAAATTCTGCACGATGCTGTATCTGATGAATTTTTAATCTAAGATATAAAAAACGCGACTCTTGTAATTCTGGTATAAGAGATCAAAGTGGCGAATTATTCCGGGTTTAGAAATAAATCAAAAGAAATTCCATGAGAAAAATTATTCATGAAGTATGAGTATACAAAGGTTGGTTACTCTATTGTCATTATATCCTGAAATAAAAATTTCTGAAGAATCTTGATTTTTCTTTATACACTCCAATATACAATATGATTTTTTTTTTTAATAATAATGAAAAAGACGAGGACGATGCTTTGGGTCCCAATTAAACACGATTTAATGAACAAATACCGAGAATCCGTTATACCCTTGTATATTATGGCCCTCTGCAAACATGGACATGGACCTAAATGCGACCATGTCTGTCATCTCATGGGCTAAATTCCAGTTCCACGAAGATAATCCGACGATTATCATCATGCCTCCCTCTCTGCACATATTTGTACAATTTTTGGACGAAATGATTAGAAAACAAGCGGGCTTAGGCTGACTGTGAGACGCAGCCTTTCAACTTTCTGTTTTTAGCAATTTTGAATTTTGCAAATCTGACCTCAGATTCTTGATCAGTGGTTCAAAAAACCTTCGAGTACCAATTATCATCGAAATCCAAATGTTTTTTTTTTTTTTTGCAACGTATTGAATACGCAAAATGGCAATTTCGCAAAACTGGCTTTGGATTCATGATCAGCGACCGAAAAAACCACATGGTGCGTCGATCCGTTCTCAAGATATCGTCGTTTTTATGGTATTTTTTAGAGTTTCGTTACACAAATAATTCGAAAGTACCGAACCGATCGAAGCAAAGATCTAATCAGTTCCAAGTATTGAACAGCCGTGTCGATTGAGCTCAATTTAGTAAAAATCCACGCCCTCGTTCTTGAGATATCGTCCGGATAAGAATTCGATCACATAAATATATACCTACACACCCAGACTTCGAACTCAAAATAGTCGGAGGTAATTCTCTGGACCTCAAAACGTAGAGATCCAGTGAAAACTCAGAGAAAGAGGAAGTGTACAAAATTATCTCGTATATTCCGCCCTTTACAAAGATTTTGAAATCGGCGAGTTTTTCAGCTTTAATTCCAAAAATATCGATTTTGGGAAAAAAAAATGACATAAACCAAAATTGTCGGAAATTTGATTCAGTACAAGTTTGGTTATATTCATTATACATAGCTGAAAAGTTGAAAATAAACGAGATAATGCAATTTTTTGAATTTGGAACGTTTTTCAAGTGTAAATAAAAAAAATATCGATCCTACACGAAAAATTATAAGGACCAAACTTGTAGCGAACCAAATTTCCTACAACTTTTGTCCTCGCGGTTTTTCGTTAAAATTAAAACTGGCCGAGTTATTTGAGGAAAACCATTTTCTTCCGGAAAAAAAACTAAAATGAGAAAAACCAATGAAGAAGAACAAAACTCTTGTCTTAACCGAAATAGCGAATCGATAAATAATTAAGGATCTTCATCCGACTCAGAATCGATTATCGAACCGTCGAATATCTGTTGGAATAACGAGGCTCCTTGTTGTATAATGAACGATATTGGTGATCCGGAATAGAGGTAGGTAGCAGGACTAGAACAAAGGGTCTACAATCTTGACTCTCGGGCGGTTTAGTACCTCATAACTACCAGGTCGTCTCCTTGTGAGAGCTGGCTACCAGTGTTCTCCCAAGTTTCTCGAAAATCTTTACCAAATCCAAAGCCTAAGGGGTGCCCACACAACCACGAAGGATATCGGTCCGTGTATAATTCAAGCTCGTGTATCAATCGTCGAAGGGGTAGGTCCCTCGGCCGTGGTGCGCGGGTTAAGCGTACGGCCAAATTTCGAGACCTGGGGGATGATTTCCCGACGGAATACTACACCGGCTAACATAGCTCTACGTGGTGGTCGCTCTCGGCATACACGCACACGGACCGAAAGACGTACCTTCACAGGTGAACGTGTCTGTGTATGGGATGGAACCATAGACTATGGCATAGGTAATAGGCCTCTTGCCAATAAGGTATACCGCCAGGTTCTCTTCGACGTAGAGATGGCTTATCGATCCTTTATGTATACATATAAATATTATATAGCATGAATATTTAGCGTATATACGTGTACGAGCGAGTCCTTCTGTTCAAAGCCACTGGACCAGGTATTCGAAATCGTATATCATTATATTATAGAAGGTGAACTGAAGAGCTTTCAGTGTAAGATGACTATGACGACAATTTGTCAGTATAAAGCAGAAACAGAAGATTTTCTTTTAGACTGTAGCCGTTTGTATTAGGAATTAATGTGGAAATAATAATCCATCACTTACCTAATCGACATTTTCTACAATTGATGGTAAATCGAGTAATTTATGTAGTGGAGCGAATTCAAGAGCCGATTAATCGATACGATTGACATTTTCGATTCATTGAGGAGTCAATTATTCGATTGAAAATAAAAACAAGTGTTTGATTGGAATAATCGATCAATCATGGTTTTTGAACAATTTGAACATACCGATTCGTCGATTAATTGGGCTCCTAGAATCTAGAACCTAGTTTCTTATCAACTTAGAAGTCGATTGTAATCGATTTAGATAATGTATTTCACTTATAGTTGGGAAAATTAATCAATCGATTAATCAATGAATCAATTAGTATTGGACCAATTTAAATTCCGATATATCGATTAATCGTGGTTTCTTATCAACTTAGAAGTCGATTGATCGATTTAATTAATTTCTCTCACTGGTTGGAAAAATTGATTGATCGATTAATCAAGGCTTAAGGTTAATTAAAAAATCGAATAATCAAATAATTGTGGTCTTGGATTGTTTGGAAAATCGATTAATTGATTGACGGACAAAACAATCAATCGAAACCGTCAACTGATCAATTATTTATAACTGCTGACTAACTTCAAAGAATTCAAATTCTGAATCATTGATTATAGTCGCACATCCCGATCAGAAGCTTCTTATCAAGAGTTTTCCCTCCTTTTAGTGATTCTGATTCAAAAATTGAGATTCGATGCTTCAGAATATCAGTGATTTTTATCTGAGAAACTGAGGGATGATAAAAATGAAATTTTCCGAGGTTCTATTACTGATATTACACTCCTCGAACTGGTGAGTAAGTTGTACAGGATATCAGGATGGAGTTTATGTAATAGTCGAGGAAACTAGCTCATTTCTAAATTGGCTTCGCTAAGGGTGTTTTAGGTAGTTAAGGGTTTCACCTCAACTCCGGCTCAACTAGGTTCAGATCTTGTCGAATTCTCTGCCCTTGCCGGGGGTTGCTAGGTGTACAAGAGAGACTGGAAAACGGAGGGTCGACGCGACGTTCGAGGATGATTTGATCAAGGCCTATCTACCTGCCTCCTGCCATATTGGAAACACCGAAATTTAATAACGCTGATTGGTATATTGGCACTTGGCTGCCGCCTCTTGGCCCGGGGATATTTCTTATCAACGTTCGGATAATAGCCTGGCCTGGTACCCGGATTCCCGTCGATATATTTTTCCATCAATTATATCCTCCCTTTAGAATTTATTGGGGTAAAGAATTAGTATTTTCGTGTAATTGCGCATCTTGATAGTCAGATTACAGGTTTATAAAAAAAAGGGACAAAAAAAAAAACGCGTGTTGAGCGAGGTAATCCTGCAACGCTGCATGCGAGATTATCGCGGGGCTTAAAACCCTTCAACGACGCGTTCATGCCCCTCTGGAATATGTGCTATGTACCCATTGTAGTCTATTAATTAAATCTGATTGCGAGTGTCAGCGAGAGATTTTACGAACCGTGCGGGACACTCTGCAGTGCGATAATTTTATTCGCTAAAACAGTCTGAAGAACACATCGCGTTTTATGAACGAAATAAAAGAAAATTCTCTCTAATTCCCTTTTCCTCCTCTAGACTGTACGGATGAAAAATAAAAAATACATGTCGATCCAATTTCCTCACCGCTTTCCTTGCCTCCGTAGCACCGGCGTCGAGTCACGTATTGGCTACTAATTAAGATCGAGATATCGTCGTTATCGACTGTAATTCTACTATCGAGATACCGCGATTTCATTATTCATGCATTCAAACTCGTGTCGAAGCATCGTCGCAAAAAAAATTGATGGGGTTGCCACGAATTATTATATAGAATAACTAGTAGAAAAATATGTAGCATCGATTCTAAATTCGGTAACGTTTGAATCGGTCCCTGTTTCGCGCCACGCTGTGACGTCACGATTCGGTACGACAAGTCCGCCATCTAGTTTCGTCTGTGGGAACCAACTCGACACTCAACGCGAATTCATATCATGGGGGCGGGTCTCTTAGCGAAGCTAAAAAGTTTTCTGAATCGATCGCTAAAGTTAGGACGCTGGGCTCGGAGTTTATGATCGGAGTGTAAACGATGTTTATAACCTCAAGACACGGACCATAAACAACAATAAAACAACAACTGAGAGCGGCAATGAAAGAAAATCGCTATCGTGTAGAGATTTTTAATGAAATTGAAGAAATCACACTCGATATTTTCACATCTATTACATTTCCGTGCCAACGTATTCACACGGTATATCTTGTGAAAGAGAACTATTATTCTACCTTATGACAATTACAAATCTTTCAAATTATTATTTTTAATAACTTAATACTTCCAAGTCACGCGATTGTATCGATTAATACAAAATTTGGAAAACTGCTACGTCCGATTTGTATAGAAAGTAGGTTATGTGTCTGTTCGCTATCGACAACCATCCACCAGTCTACCGCAGCGCCTCAGCACTCGTGGTAGGTCGCGGAAACACACTTGGCTTCATCAACGGACCCCCACCGTAGGAGTTTTCGGACCTGTGTTTAGTAGTTCGCCTAGTTCTCGCTTACTAATAAATGAATTGAAGTATTAAAATATCGTTTCAATGCTGCAGACCAATTTCAATTATTTTTGCTGACAAACCCAAACATGTAAGAGGTTTGCGATAAAAAGAAAAACCATCTGTCTATCTATCGATATCTTGTCTATGATGAGAAAAAAAAATTGCTACGTATATGGGCGGAGTGTACTATATATTTTTTTTATGTGAAGCCCATGATCCATTTTTATGATAGGGTGACGTAAATACGATACGGATCTGAAATAGTTGAGGGTATATATGTACACGTCTTCAGCTGTTGCAGCGTTGAAAACGCGAGGGTTTAACCGCTAGAAACGTCGATGGAGATAAAAATCGGCTCTTTAACAATTTTTTATAGCCTCAGCTGTCCGACGTTGTCCTCTCCGTACAACCGCGCGGCGGTTTACGTTACACGTTTAACGTTTGTAGCTTGTGCAGCTTATAGCATGCAGCAGTCGTAACACTCTGCAGAAAGAGATGAGAAAATACACGAGGGCTCGAAAAATAAATCCGAGTGAATCGAGGGGATGAGCTTGGAGAAAATGATAAATTTTCAGCTTCGGTAAACTAACATTCGCTCTCATTTGTTGTTCACCACGAATTCAAACGCAAGGGTGCTTCGTTAAGTTGCCGGAAGCTCTTTGGAGTAACGGTTACGTGTTTAATCGAGTGCACCACGGGGGGTTCTTCCGTTTTGTTCGATTACATCAATCAACAATATTCCCCGAAGCCCCGGGGATCGTAAACAACGTTGCAAAGTACACTGTTAGGAATTTATGTATCTGCAAGTTTCATAAAAATGTATGTGAAGCAATTAACATATACTTTTAGTACATTAAAATTCAATATTTCAATATTCATATAACAGTTTTGAAAATTCAAAATCATTCGGAAATTTAATAGCCAAGATTATACTAAATTTCATTATATACAGGATTAAGATGGCGATGATATCGGACTATACGAACCAAATCGGGGATATTTTTTACTCTCGATGTAGGATAAACAGAACAAATGAAGAACGGTAATTCAATGCAACTCGTTTCAACTATAAATGAAACCGATCAAATAATCGGAAATCGAGGCTAATTACATCACAAATAATCCCAAAGCCATTCGATTGTTAATCACTGCGCGTGACTCGCTTCTAGTTCGAAAAAAAAACAACAAAAAAATATAATCGCTAATTGGAATGGGTATAATAAAACGCGTTAAACGTATCGGAAAACAAGGGAATTGACGAACGCGATTAACCGAAGTAAGGGAATTTCCGCGAGTTCCGCGTAATCAATCTGACGTTGTTGGATAGCGAGTCGCGAATCCGCGCAAAGGGGGGAAACAAATCCGGATAGAATTGTGGTCGGTGTTGATAGATCCTTGATTTATAGCCCCAGCGACTGGTGGACGAAAATAAGGCGAAAACACGAGGAAACGAGACATCGATATTAATCCCAAAACGGAGACGCTCGCGGTTCGGCGACTCACACTGCAGCGGATCCGGGCCGGAATAATATCGGAACCCTGAATGATTCGGGGCGGGATCGAAGGCCGATCGGGAAAATTGGGATTGGACCTAGGTGCTTCACTTAGCCGATGAACCCGGTTGACCGCGCGCTTTCGCTCCACCAAACGCTGTCTATTACCGTTAATACCACCGACGCCTCCGACGCCTCCGACGCCCCACGCCCGGAGGTCCTCGACGTCGGTTTGTCTCTACGCGATCATCCCCCACGGGTATATCGACGGACAGCTAATTGATCACCTCACGGTTCTCGTTGATACGAAAATTGACAAAATTCGATTTTTCGCATCGGACAGGATCACAATCACGTAGAAAAAAAAATCAGAGACGATCAGAAATTGTCAGACGTATTTTTTTGTTCTTTTGTTCAGAATAATTTAGTAAAAAAAAACTGTGAAAAGTCTGATTGTATGTGAGATATTCTGATTTTTGGGGATTCCTTGGAAATGAAACATTTTACCACCAGGTGAAATAGATAGTTTTCTTGTTCAATTTTTTCTTTCAGATTAGTTAGTAGAGGGTGAAACGCAAATCTGTTAATGACTGAAATTCGGACGAATTAGTGGTTATTCAAGTATGTAATAAATAATGCTCTGAATCAATGGTGAAAGATGACGATTTTTGAGAATACTTTTTTATTAATATAATTCATACACGTTTTTTTTACTATCTCCATTGATTAAGATTTCCGCGCGAGGAAGACAAAAAAATCGCTGGGTTTCTTTTATTCCGCCTTGTTTTGTATCCCCATAAAATTCCTTGACTTTTCCCTCTTACCATTTTCCGAATTCCCCGAATTTTCTCGGTTTTCTCTGACCATGATGGTGGTGATACAAATTAGTATCTACAGCAATAGGAACAAGAAACGCTTCTTTTCACCAAAAATTGAATGAAAGACAAATAATAATGGTGGCAAGTCGATATTTGAGGATAATTCAATAGCCATATATGGATTTCGGGAAGCTTTTGGTTGCGTTTGTATTTGGTGAGTTTATCGTCACCCCTCGCAGCTGTAATTGCAGAAGCTAGAGCTTTCTGGTACAAATATTAGTTTCTAGACTCCACCGTTCGGTTGATATTCGACAAATTGTTGAGCGTAGTTTACGCCCCCGCTTTACCATACCATACGGTATATGTATACCATACCCGATACCGTAACCCTGTTGTGTATTCCCGAACACAAACAGTGGGAAAGGTTCGTTTACCAGTCGTTCCTACAGTCTGCGATACACGTACAATCGGGTAGGAATTCGCGGCTGACTATATACGCCACCGTTACCACTGTCACGTCCCGTTACACTCGGAGAGACCCCCTGGATATACGAACTAATCTTCAAACTTTGTAAATTAGGTTATTCAAATTTAGGAACGGTGCCATCTTTCAGCCTGATACCAAAATCGTGGCGATGTAATAATCTTCAGATCCCAAGGATTTTTATTTCGCGTTCAGGTCGTGACTTGCAACAAGTTTTTACTACTCAAATTACGGCTTCCTCGAACCGCACCTTTTATACCTTATACCCGTTCAATATCTATGCCCCGGGTTCATAGAGGTTTAAACTCCAATCATTGAACCTTCTTGGATCCTGTAGGGTCGAGGCTATATTTTTGTACAAGACCACCGCACGTCCGACTATAAATTCTCGAATGTCTGAAGCCGGTTTCTGTATATCTATACATGGAAAAAAAAAGAGAAACAAATATTTCTCAAGGGTCGAAATATTCCCTCAGATTGTTCAACGTACATATTTTCGAAAAGCAAAGTTTACGTCAAATTTGTTGAAACTATTTCAAAACTATGGGAAGAAATTTCATTTCGCAGATGTATGTATGGATACAGATTCAAAGTTTGCAGCGAGTGTTGGATATACACAACCGGCTGATATATAGTAGGCGAAACTACAGCGCCAGGCATTCATTCTCATCCTGGTACCGTATCTCTCTTACACTCGACCGAGAGCCAATCCTGACTAATTTATTCCAATAGTTAGTTCAACCGGGTATGGAGTACCGTTTCGCCAGCTAGCGCGAGCGTACGCGATTTTCACCGGTTCAACCGTTTCGCTGATCCAACAGACAGGGAAGGCAGGCACACGATAGTTTCATTTCCGGTATAATCTAAACCAACTAATCAATTCACGGACGTGAATCAAACCCGGGGGTTAATTGAGTCAGGATTTAATTCGTTAACTAGATAGAAAGAGATACAAGCCGAAAATTTCATCCCAAGGATCAAAGAATCAATTATAGGACCAGAAAAATATTCTTTTCCATCACCTGCTTCGAAAGTATGAGTTTCGAAGCCTGTGCTGCGTACGCGAAGATCAATTTTGTCCATAAAGTTTATCGAATATTGAAGAAAAGAAAAAAGCACTAGTGCGGAAAGTAAGGCTTCAAAAATCATACTTTCCATCGCAGCAATTACAAAAATGAGCTTCACACTGGAAGGATATCGGCCACTTTCCGCACTTAATTGTAACGAAATTATATATACTATTTCCAGCAACGTTTTACCGCGGTTATATATAACGGAATGCGGTGACTCTGCAGACTTTAGGCGGTCGTAAAACCCCTGCAGGCATTAGTTACTCTAGTGTCATCAAAGATGCAAAGGAAAAAGGCATTGTTCGCGGTAGCTGCGCTCGAAAGGCGAGAGTGGTTGGTGCATGATAGTAAATAGCCCCGGCCAAGCCAGCGAGCGTGCAACTGGATTTTAAATTCAAAGATTTAAAGTCGTAGATCCAGGGGATATATCGCACTGATAAATTCGAGGAGAAGAAACTACTCGAAGTTTCAGCCTCAAAGATCTCAGGTTTCGAAAGTAGACAGAGATAAAATAACGTAGATCTTGTGGCGATGCGGAAAGTAGGAGATAACAAATGAGCGTCAAGCTTGGAAAAGCTAAAAATCTATTGAAGCTTGCATGTGGGAGTAAAAAAAGGTCCCGGTACGGAAAGTGAAGCATTAACGATTTGCGCATGCGCCAATTTTTCTGTTTCTCACTGTTAAGAAACGAAATACTTCGCGCACGCTGTGCAGACGTCGATTTTCAAACTTTCTAAGCAACTGGTACGAAAAAAAATTACTTTCTATTGTGGATGATGGAAACAAAATCAAATCTTTCTAATTTCTCGTCTTTTTCATGCCCAAAAAAAAAATCATCACTCGACTAGATTTCCGGACATTCAACTATAAATTCATGAAAGAAATCTACGGTTCCCATTTCCCATAAAAAAAACCTCATACTTTTAGATATTTTTCTTTTGAAATGGTGAAAACTGAATTTTTCACTTTCGGGATGATTAGAAAAAAAAGAAAATTGAAAGGAAGAGAAAGCCTAATGAATCCGCGTGTCCCTGCGCCCTAAATCGAATGTAACTCTATCGAATTTGAGGAATGATTAAATTAAGCCGAGTATAGAGGGGTTAGTTTGTTGGGTCCGCAGAAACCCTCGAAGGGTGGCTAATAGCCGGGACAAACCGAAACTTTTCTTCTTCCCAGAGCCCGCGAGAGAGCTTGGTTATTATTTTTTACTTCGGTGTTAGTTCATCTCTTCGATCACTGTTGAAGGGTTGAACAAGATACATCGGTGATCTTTATAGATATATATATACATTTGGACACCGTGAAGAAAAAAAGTTCAGTCCGGTCCAGTCCGATTGATTAATCATCGGCTGCGGCCTCGAATGAGCGTGATGGGTCCATATCCCTCTCTGCATTTATATGGAGGGTCGAAGAGAGTCAACCTCTGCACGTCGGTTCTGAAACTAGCCTTTCCTACCCTCGGGCTGAAGTCCCTCTTCCCTAAATCCGAGTGCCTCGAGTTTCTGGAATCTAATTTCGTCCAGGCTAAATAATCTAATAGTCGATACCCCCTGGTCCCGCTTCGCTGGGTGCACCTCACAATCTGTTTTATACCCATACCCCTGGATCTCCTAGTTTGCTTAAGAATTTACTTCGGAATCCGACCATTATTACCATCATATTCTCGTCATTTCCACGTCACTGTTAAGGGTCTTAAGGAAACTTTGAAAACAACTGGAGACTGCTATAAATTCTCCATTGGGAAGAAAATTATAACTGTAATTTCAAAGTTTTTTAGAAATGATCTTCGAAAAAAGGCTGATTTTTTTGTTTCAATATTTACACTGAAATTGTGTTTACTCACGTTTCATTTTTTTTTTCTTTTTTGTTTCATAATTTATAATTAAATGGTTGTAATCCTGATTATGAAGTTTTTTAATATGACCAAATGGTCCCGTAAAACGAAGGCAAAATATTAGGGTGACGAAACCATTACCAAACCACCGAGCAAGTTCTTTTTTCGTCCATGGTTTAATTATTCAACAAATTTATTCAGACCCTGAAAATTTTTCTGGTGTAAAATTTTCACGTCCAGACCACTTTACCGTTATATAATCCTATTTTAAATACTGAAAGAAGAATTTGAAATGAAAGTAGAAAAAAAAACTGTACTATTATATTCGGGGTGAAATAAAATTAAAAGTAGAAAAAAAAAGAAGTATTTCAAATCCCAACTGCTCTAAATCCCCAAGGTAGATAAAATAGAAGCCCCGCAGTCTCGACGTCCTTCGACTCTAGAGTTAACAGGTATAAAAAAAGAAAAAATGAAAAAAAAAATGAAAAAACCACAGTGCTAGTTGGCCAACCATCTTCTTTCAGGATTTAACATTGCTTGCATAACCGTGACTCAGTTAGCTCTCAAATTCATAAATTCGTGGATTTTCAAATAGTTTTTTTTTTCTCTGTGTAAAAAGGAGACGGGGATGAAATAAAAAAAAGAGGTGGACGTTCGATAGGAGATTAATGATGGGGGGTCTGGTATAACGATAATAATATAAATAACAAGCATCATTTTTTTAGAATAATTGTCAGCTCAGGGGATGTCGACGACGATTGCAGAACCGCGACCGCGGTCTAACACCCCTGTAGGAAGAAAGATTAATAGACATCGAAAATATGTCACAAGCAACCCCTGAGCGAGGGGTGAGGAATAACGAAGGAAAGAAAGAAAAAATGAGAAAAGTAGCGGAAGAAGGAAGAAATATAGAGATATATCCCCACAGGAGCTGGAGAAATGTAGGTATACGAAAGAGCGGCTTGTTCGAAAAGTTCGGTCCTATAACGCCTACGAGAAAAGCTACGCGACTTGCAGGGCGTGAGAAATACATTCGTTTCTACAAAGCTCTCTTACTCTCGCTCTCTCTTTCTCTCTGGGTTCTGAGTACTTTGGTAATAAACAAAAATCGGAGAATTCCGAGTGGAAACAAGAATCTATATTTTCATTTTCCAAATTGATTTGAAAGGCGTTTCGAGGCGTAATGAAAAACATGCCTCGGGTATGAATCGATCCGAGAAACGATAAATTATATATATTTTTTCTCCCCATCTTAACGTCGCGTGCTTATTGATGCATCGACTCTGTATGAGGTTGAGCTTTTTTCTTCGGGGAGAAAAAGAGGGGAAAAAAAATCCGGATTGTTCAGTCATTCGACAATTATATTATATTTGATGGATGATGGAAGCGTGTATCAGCTTCCTTACGAGGGCGCATTCCAATTTCAAACGTCTCGAAAAACAAATGGGCTTTTCTTCAAGGTTTGCCGAGTAGCTAGTTTGGCCTCTGGCGAAGTTACCGGGTGTTCGGTATAAAGTGATCGTTATCGTCTAGGTTTTTTTTTTTTCCTTTTTTTTTTTTTTATTCTCTACCCCACGTCGTTTCACGCTATCAAAACTCGTCATTTTGCACCGCGTTTGTCGTTATAATCAGCCGCCAAAGAGATTGCGGGCACAATGCTTTCTCGCTCGCCCACGTTTTGAGCGTGGGAGGGAGAATTCGAACACGGCTCCTTCAATCACCGTGCATTATTACTTCTGTATTCCGATTATTGCGTCCGCGGAATGAAGCCAGCTGGAAGTATAACTCGAGCTTAACACTTTCTAATGAATAATGCATCTGGTTTTCGTCCACCGAAATTGCAAATGCAAATCTAAGCTCGTGTTATGACGCGGGACCCCCGGCTGTAATCACGAGGACCTTGTTGATCTCGAGAAAACGAAAAACACTCGGAAGAAACCGTCTCGTTTCATTAGTCATATTTCCGCACGAGTGCAAAAAAGTGAGGAGAGAAAAAAAAACCATCGAAGAATTAGCACAGTAGTTCGGAATAGTCCAGGAAGTAGCGCGAGTTCATTGAGTTAATTGCTTTTAGCTAATTTCCGTACCAGTTTCCAGTTAATTTATCCCGATGAGAACCACTTCGAACGAGCATCTATTCCTGTCCAACTTATAAGCAGGGACACGTACACTACCTACCAGTGCGAAGCTTTAGACAAACTTTAGGTTTGGGCTCGTTGGTGAGAAGCTGTACCCCCCCGGTTGGTACAGCTTAGTTCGTATACCCGGCTCATACACATTCGCGAAACAGACTTTAAAGCACAAGCGCAATACAAGAAACTATAGCAGAATCCGTGAACAATTCATGACACGATTCTTATTCAACTCGTTATTTCAATGATTGACGGTTTTGTCTTTTGTTCTTTTGCGAAGATTAATAGAAACAAGTGGGCTTGGGCCGACTGTGAGCCAGCCTTCGAACTTCCGGTTATTTATTTTCTGACCAGCTATGCAGCGTTTTTTAATTTTGCGAATCTGACCTCAAATTCGTGATCAGCGACCCAAAAAACCTCGTGGTACCAAATTTCATTCGAATCCGTTGATCCGTTCTCAGGATAGCGTCATTTTTATTGTATTTATCGGAATTTTGTTATTCGAATCATCCAAAAAGTACCGAATCGATCAAAGCCAAAATCCAGTCAGTTCTAAGGCGAGAAAAACGGCGTCGATTGAGCCTAATTTGATCAAAATCCGCGCACTCGTTCTCCAGATATCGTCGCCGAACTCAAAGTAGTCGAAGGTAATCTCTGGATCTCAAAACGTTGAGGTCTAGTGAAAACTCATCTTTTCATTTTCCGATAACAATAATTTCCTCTCTTCTGGGAAAAAAAGGATAAACGTGAAGTTGGTAAGATGTCGTTATCTTATATGTAAGGTAGACAAAGATCCAGAATTCATATTTGTGTGTAAACCCTCAGGGTTGTTTTTCGGTCCTCCGCAGGTTGTTTCACATGTTGAATCGCCCGGAGCACGATCTACCTGCACCGTACCTCGGATGTTTTATTATTCAACGCTTTTCCCAGACTGCAATTTCGTTCCAGAATAGGTGTATGCGTTACGTGGTGGAACAACAACAAAAAAAATCGCTAGCACATAGAACGAGGGAAGGGTAAAAGGGTAAAAGGGTAGCTGGTTTGCGGTTAACGGGTTCCAGCGGGGGCGGTGCCCCTACCCGCGCGAGTATATCATCGAAAAGCAATAACAATTGGTTGTACCGGATCCGGAAGCGGACATGACGTCAACAGGCGCGCAATTTGCGTCGCTACACGAAATTGGTTCAGTGCACTCTCTCTCTTTCGGTGCATGGTCCCTCGTCAACGACCTCCGCCGTTTCGCTCCGGTTCGTTTCGTCGTGATTTTCATCCCCCGGCGTACGTCGTACCCAACCCCCGTTGAACTCCATAGGATTGCACGGTATGTGGGGAAGCCTATACACTTTCGTCGAAAACCAACGACCCCGGGATCGACCGAACTCGATTCACCTTTCCAGAGACGTCACAATGTCGAATGGGAATCGAAGCCCTGGGTCACAGAAGCTGAAAGCGTATTTCCAATCCCTTTCAACCCTCGAGCACGAAATTACAACGGATCTTGTGCGTTTTTGGACGTATAACAAAAAATATCATCCACTATCAAGTAAATGTGTACCTACTAGGATAGAATGAAATATCATTGAATCGGATCGAATATCTTTGATTCAAGTTGGAATGCTCACGGGCGAGTCAAACTGAGTGAACTTTTCTTGCCTCAAGTAAATCGATTCACTTGCTAATAGAAATATTTTGTTCAGTGTATTGCGGAATTTCATCCAATGGATAACTATTCCTCATCCATTTCGTGGTTAACGGTATCCAATTTCCGCGAGGAGCATCCATTTGTGGAACAGTTGCAGGGGACTGTCGTCCATGAAATGATATGAAATGGAGTAGAATGTCTCCTGAATGAAACTCCTGAGAAATTGGATGAAATCCACGTGAAAAAGCCATGAAATACTGTGAGTTGGTTGAAGAACAGTCGAGAGATGGCATGAAATGGACGTCATATGTTCGTGAAATAGTCTCGAAATGGTGGTCAAATGGTTGTGTCCGACGGTTGTGAAATGATATCAGATGGTCATGATCAGGTGTTCGTGTTATAATAGTTGTGGAATCGTCGTGATATGGTCGCGATATGATCATAAAATTACATAAAACGTTCGTGATATGGTCATGAAATGCCCATCATATGGTTGTGAAGTGATATAAAATGGTGATGAGGTGTTCGTGTTATGATAGTTGTGGAATTGTCGTGATATGCTCATGGAATGTTATGAAATGGCTATGATATGGTTGTGTAGTGGTCGTGAAATGGTCTTGACACTGTATAAAATGGCCATGATATGTTATGAAATGGTTCGAAGACTGAAGAATTTGCGTCCCACTCATTTTCAGATTCGTGCTTTCTAACCCTGGGCCAGTTCATTTATGTTTTATACGTATATCGATGTGTCCAAAATGAAGTATGAACGGGTTTACTTTACTCATATTGAATGGGAACGGATGGAATTCAAGCTTGTGAGAGGGTGTGGATTCAGTGCATTCACTATGTTGTTATTTTTGGACGTCTTGAAAACGCGGCTTCCTCTATTCTACACGAGTTTCGAAAGAGATGAGGGTCTAGCTCTTGTCGAGGTGGGTGGACCTCGAGATGTGGAATCCAAGCCTGAACGGGAATGATAATGTATCGTTCCTTTCCCGTGGGGGTGGTGCTCTTAGCGGTTAATCGAAACCCGGAACACAGTTTCACGTCTTTCTTATCACAGCCGCATTCATTGTTTCGTTTCGATTCGTCGGAATATGGTAAAAAAGTACCAAGTGCTCGCTTCTATAGGTTTTTCCAATTGAACAAAATCGCGTGTTTTATTATTATTATTATTTCAATACTCTCTCTCACCACAATAGCACAGCGCGTTCGGGTATCCCTTTTCCAAAAGCTTTTACATCCCTTTCGCATTGTATCGAGATACGCTGCCTTTCTTTTTTATATCTACTGTATTACAGGAAAGTGGAAAAAGAATTTCACATAAAGTTAGAGTAATACATTTTCCATTTTTTTCCATTCATCCCATCTCTAAATTTTTCTTTACATTCGTCATTCGTATACATTACATTCGTATACGTCTATATACGTATCGCCGCCTCTCTTCTCTCTCTCTCTCTTCATCTTCCGCACCACAAAAATTACGCAACGCATGCTGGTGTTCCCGTTTTGTTATTTTTTATTCTTTATATTCTCCGGTTAGAAATCTGAAAATAGTTGTACCCAAGGCGCCGTAGTCTGTCCGGTCGTAGGCTTCCGCGATCATTCTCCACAGTCTACACGTTGATATACCCCCAATTTGTAGGCTACCGTGTCAAGAATTATCTATTCAACTTTTCACCGATACGTCAGAAAGACAAGCTCGTTAAATATCAAATTTCATAACGTGACTCACTCAACTATGTGAAATTATCCCCCAAAAAATAATTAACTGTCTTCATTTATTACTTTCTATAAAAAGGTTTTCGACTCTGTTTTCATTCAGCCAATCGACTTTTGTCTAATGAACCCCGCAGTTTTAATTGTTTCTCTTCAATATACTTGGGAAATGGTGAAGATCTAATTACTCGAACCCCCGGCTGGTATATTAATATTGAGTAAAGAATGAAATATATAATTTTTTTTTCTAGAAATGAGGAAGATATTTCCGTGGAGAAATTGGTAAGGGATGTTGGGTATAAGATGGGTACTTGAAAGCTGCACGGAATGTCTGAGCCAATCAATGTCCGGACTCAGCCTTTTGCAGCAGGAAGCTGAAGGATAGCAATAACGCAATAAGAGATGATTTTATTTCTGTGCTTGATATATATATATATATATATCAAGCATATATATATATATATATATATATATATCCTTTCGCATTTCGCGCCATCCACCAGAAGCTGGTTGGGCGTCTCTCCCTTGGATTCCTAATTTTATTTCACCGGTAAGGTGTAGTATATAGTATTCTCGGAAAGTTCGCCTTCACTTCCTTCCTCAATCCCAACTTAACAATATTTCCGAATAATATAAAAACCCTGGTTCGAATTTGAGACGATAAAATACCCCCCGATTACGTTATGATATACAATAGAGATAAGATTTATTAGGGGATGAAAAAATTACTAATAAGAGATTGGAATTCGAATAAGGAAACGAAATCGTGTCTCTCTGTCAAATTTCATTGACAATAAAGCCACACACTCGCCTTTTCCTTTTCCCCTCCATCTCTCGTAGTCGAATATTGAAAATTTAATAATAAGCTATTGAGTCTGGTGACCAATTTGTCAATTCATCTCTTCAAATTTATGGCTGTTCAATATGCGAGAGGGTACAAGGGTGACTAAATTTCAGCCAAGGAAGAGAGAGAGAGGCGCGGAAAATTTTTCGCGTTTCATTTCCGAATAGAAATTTTTTTCTTTTTACCCCAGGTTTATTTTTCATTGTGAAAATTCTACACGCCAAGGCGGAGTAACTATGGGGGTATTTTTATCGAGAATATTTATACTGTGTGCATAGGGTGAGAGCTGGTATAACATAGAATTATGTTATCGGAGAAAACAATGAAAAATAAATGGTAAAACAGAGACAAAAAAAGTATGCCGAGAGAATCTACCTACAGGAAAAAGTGAGAGGAAAAATGACGGGCGATAAGGAGCTCTCAATTTCTTGAATTATGAGCCGTAAATAATGGCGCAGGGCGCACGAGAGAGAGAAGAAAAAAAATTGAATGTCAAGGGAATAAATTTGAATAAATAGCCCCAAAGACCCGCCCCTAGACTACCCTAATCGAATGATATTCAAATTGAGATTTAAATGCCCACAACGATAAAATGGCCAACATTTTTCGAATGCTACTTCAATTTCTGAGTGGCCTAATTCACATTGAGCGGAAGCTAATCTATGGAGGGGCGTAAAAATAGGGTTCAAATGAGACAATTGTTTGGTAAGACATTTTTCGACGAAATGATGTACTCTAGATTCGAATTTAATACCGTTGCTCTTAAGAAAATGGCTGAAGTTTGAAAACTTCCAAGAAGGCACAAAGGTACGAGTACGAGTCTGCGAAGAGGGTGCGGAGCTAAGAAGCTGAGATAAATTAAGAAAACGTAATTGAATCACAAAGCAAACTACTCCGAGTTACCTCCTGAACCTCGAATTGCGATTCCTGCTCGCTCTCCTCTCCGAGTTTGTACAATTAAAATGAGGAATAAGAACAGAACAAGACGTGATCTATGGGCTGATTGCTAATTTTCTTGATTGGAAGATAAAAAGCTTTTGGTTTTTTGCTGTCGAATTGAAATTCCGATCTGTTCTTCCATCGGAGAAAAAACGAAACTATGTTTTCTCTAGCCTCTTCCACAATTAGAGCCGGAAGTGAAGCGAAGATTTCCTGTTAACATCGTAACCATCAGCATCTCTGTCAGAAAACACTTACAAACTCAAGAACCACACAACGCGTGAACAGCTGGCATCGAATCTCAAGAACGACCGCAGCTTGTGTTATAGTTCTGGGCAATAACCAGAGAATAAAAAAAGGGACGAGGTTGCAGCATGGCGGTTCGGTCTGAGCCACCCTCCGCCCTGGATCCTTGATTAAGCCAAAAATGTACCCCCGTAAACTTGGGCTGAAACTTTACCGTATAAAACGGACAGGGGCGAGTCTCGCGGAGATTGAAATACCAAAAGATTTACTTGTAAAAAGTTGTAGCAACGTTTATTTGGAAGAATTATTACCTCGAACAAGGTAAAGCTGGAAGCAAGAAATTTGTTGTTTTGAGATTGTCATATTTCTTTCATTTCAGGAACAGGATTCTAGAGACGACGAGTCAAAAGCACGGAGGAGTTCTGTGACTTGGTCTAGAATCAAGTGCCAAAGCGTGACAACCGATTTCATGCATTTTCTACTGGTGTATCTACATAGGTAAGGAATATCGTGTACATAGGGAAACAGCAGTTGTCGCCAAAATCGTGCTAGTCGAAAGTATCGTAGAGTATTCCGTGACACAATTCGGCTGTTTACACCCGGCCAAGATGGCGTGGGAATATATTTTATGAGAAACAATTTTGAAATGAAGGTGATAAGATATATCCTCAATTATTGCTTTGTACCATCGTGACTGCAGGGACCCGGGATTCTTATATCAATCACCAAAACTACAAAATATGGATCGATTCATCAACCCTTTTGAGTGATTTGAATGTCAAATTCCAAAATCCTTAAAATTATATATTTTTTTACACTTTTACATAAAGTAGAAACTATTTTGAAGACAGTTTAATTAAGATGCGCTGTACGAAGTGATAATTAACTAGCGAACAAAAATTTTAAACGACAGTTCTGAAGTTAGCTGGATAAAAGAGTGGTTAATTTTGATTAAAAAAGTGACTTTTTCATGCCTCTGAGAGAAAAACAATATTCTACTCATTCAATATTTCAATATAATTGGTTTGAAGTTGGCAGAACCGCTTTCTGATTGATCGTGACGTCAGAATTCACAATTTCACCGCCATATTTGAACATCGCAGTGGGTTTCTACGGACGACGATAGATGGCGGGATTAGTCAATTCCGAATATCGACTCCATAGCATGGCGCGAAATGGAGGCAGATCCGAACTTTTAATTGACAATAGCGATATAACGATGCTTAATTCTTCAGTTATTCATTTAACTAATTATTTGTCACCTAATTAGTAACAAATCCCATTGAAGAAATTAACCGCAGAATAATAAAGCTGATAAAATGAATGAAAGTCAAGAATGGTTTTATCGTCGATAAAATCCGGAGATCATGATGCTTATGGTTGAAAAGAATTTCCGCAAACAGAGTCTCCATGTTATATAGACAATTTTCTATCAAATATTTTACAGAATGGTCGTTATGAATTTTACGGTTCTATCGATCCTGAGAAGATAGCTAATAAAAATTGTTAGATCGAAGAAATCTGGTCGTGGTTTTCTTGACCCCTGTAGATAGTGGGATATGTAATATATGATATGATATAAAAATGAGTAGAATACATACAACAGGAAGGGAAGAATTTTCAATTTTCTCTTAAGTAAGTTTCCCCCAAGGTTTAGGAATAGAAGGGTACGGAGGAACGCGCCGAGTAATTTGACCCGGATTTTTGGCCCAAGGGTGCAACCGGATATCGGAGGGGGGTTAAATTTCAATCAGAGTCCTCTTGTTTTAAAATTGCTGCACCACGATATTCTTCCTACCAATTTCTTTTCATCCGTTCGCAGGAAATCCCGCCAACCCATTCCTATCTCGACAATAAATCGAGTTTTCAACGCCCTTTTCAATCGAGTCTCTTACCGGGTTCCCTCCCCCCCTCGACCCCATAAACGCGGAAAACTCCGTCCAGGAGTTGATACAGAAATAAGTAAATAACTAAATAAATAAAAATCAAGGAGCTATACAAGGAAAATTCTCGACTTTCTGCAATCCCCTCCCCCGCATATTCTCTCTCGGCCCCCCTTTCTGCAATCCCCTCCCCCCTCGCGCCCCCACGATGGCGAGAAAACTGGACAAAGTACCCCGATCGAGGGTGTTTCGAGGTCCGAAAAGAAAATACACCATAAACCCAGTTGAACCTTCTAGCTGTTTCCTCCCTGCGGCACAGTGGACCATGGAAAAAGTTGTACGCACCATAAACGCAAAACCCTTCCCGTGTCGTCCCGGCTTTTATGGTACTTTCTTACCCTTATATCCCGCACGCTCGCACACTCGGTATGTAATGTCATAGGAGGAAGAGAGAGGGAGAAAAAAAAAGAATTTATGCTTGATTTTTACTCTGGGTATATAGGAATTCCTTTACCTCCGTACAGGATTAACGGTGTGGCTAAATAACAGTGGACTGTGGATACTCGCTTTTCGTGCAGAAAAATCATAGGGGCCCGATCGCGCTTCCCTAGAAATCACCGGGCTCAGATATATATGGGCCAGATCGGTGATGTAACGTTTTAACCGATGAGACCTGCAGGTCAGGGAATTTTACTTGGGAATCCAGACTGGGGCCTGATCAGGCCCAGTCCAGGAATTCTGTTCGGGAAAGCCAGGCCAGGGCCCCGCTGGGGCCTAGTTGGTATTGACCTACTTCAGGAAGCCCAAATATATTTCACCCAAATTTTAATGCCCAGTGAGGCTCTACTGAGGAGTCCCTCCTTGACGATGCATTACTTGACCCTCTCTTAGGCTATGGGAATCTTTACCCAGCCCTAAATTGCCCCTAAGATTTTTCTGCACGGGTTATGGCGATTTTTGAGGGGACCAAGAAGAGGACAAACTTTGGGTCATGTAATGTTCTCGAACATTTAGAACTTCTGAATCCTTTGGAGCCTCCTTCCATTCAAATTGACAAAATGAGAAGTGGGAACAGTTATTTTATACAACGATATAAGCCCCAGATTCGATTTCACTGACTCTTATTATTAGTAGTTTTGACTTCACTTCGAATACTCCAAGTCCTAACTAGAATTTGAAAGCTATTCTACACAATAAAAAATTAGCTGTGTATATGAAGCTTAAAAAATACTTTGAAAAATCGCAAAGATCATCAAATTCTCTGAAACCTGTTGAAGAATCCGGCCAAATATCATGAGGTTATGCTTTTTCGTGTTGTGAGTGATCCTTTAGAAAATTCGTTTTTTTGCCTACTCGCCCAAAATCGACCAACCTAATATTTCATGCTCCAAAAAAAAAACTGGAATTTTATCAAGACTTAGAAAAACCCTAGTTGGAAAAGGATACATTTCCTCGTCCAAACCGCGGATGCTCTTTGAGTGTGAATCTACCGTTCGACATAGACGATGTATATAGCGAAGACTCGGTCTTATCATCTCCTATTCTATGTCCCTTGGAGACCTGGCTTCTCCCTTCGCCCTCACCGCGGTACCGTCGGTATTGATTAGGTATTATCCCGTGGCCATAACGTTACCAGGAACTTTCCCACATACTTTAACGTTATAAGAGCCGCGGTGAGTCGTCGCCGCGCAGGAATAGATTTCATTCGTCTGATACGCCCCTCGAAAAGATCTCCATGGACTGCAGTAGTGGGTGTTATGGGCTTGAAAAAATATACATAGTTTATACGCGAACTAAAACCGCGAGGCAACACAAAGAGGACCCTTGGTTATCTCTGAGACTTAGCTCTGTTCTTAAACCGAGTGGAATGAAAGGAGGAAGAGAACGGGAAAGGGACGGGATTAAATGAGTCGTAGATAGCCAGCTTGAGGATGAGAAATTCAGCGCAAATTTCATCCCCTCCTCGCCGGCTATATACTAGCTCGAGTGATCGTTGGTGCTTTTTTTTATCTGTATACTTGTCCGACCCGCACGCGCGCAATCTACGTCATTTGATGAAATGAACAATATAAGAGACGACGACAGCTGTCCAGAGACCGGTATTAAGTCAAGGATTATCGTTTCTCCAGACTATACGAAACCCAGATGGAACAAACGACTGGAATAACTGCTGAGATCGTCAAAACAGTCGAGACTAGAGATCGGAATCAAATCTTGATGGTAGCAAAAACACTCGAATGGAATGATAATCCCGGTCTTCTGATACGACAAAAAGAAATTCAGGAGCGGAAATTCATGAGATTATACGAATAAATGAATTTTACCACCATCAATCGGGTATTTAGGGTAAAAACAATACGATATTAAACTTCGTGAGGAGAATAGAGAAACTCTGAATCGGCAGACGAAGATCTTTCAAAGTAAATAACTCATCGAGAAGATACAATTTATATTCGAAATTGTGACAAAGACTTGGATAAAAACTGTAAATATATGTTCAAAAAGTAAAAACAACTCTTTAAACTTCCACTGAACCGATTTTTGATGGGTTGACATTTTTCCAAAATTTTCTCAAGAACAATAAGCCACACAAAAAAATTCTGCTTTGAAAGCTCGCATGATAATGATACTAAAAATAGTCTATAAACAGTTTTGGGGTAATTTTTGCAAGCTCTCATTCAGCAGCTTTTGAAGACCCTGAATCTGTAACATTTTCTTCCAGATTGAAGCTCAATTCGTGTGCTTTTGAGCCTCGTTGATTGCATTGCATCGCGCAATCTTTATTTTTACCCCAGACAGCCGCAAGTTGAAGATAGTTTGTGATGATAACGTTGATATTATAAGAGGAAGCTGGGGAGTACGAGTGTCTAATTCTGAATGAGAATTAGAGGCGTTTGGACGGAAGCTCGGTGTTTAATAGCAGGATAATTCAAAGTTATCATCTTGAGCCCGAAAGTTTGCATCAAGCTCGGTGCTAGTTGCGAATTGCTGGTTTTGCATAGAACGTTTCGCGGCGATCCTCCTGAATATGCCCAGAGTTTGCCTCTGTACCCATCGTCAAACTTTCCACCTCACGACTTCGAGTTGTCCAGGGGTGTCGTTAAGAAAGTCGTTAGTCGTTCCGTTCCGCGGTTCCACGAAAATTTGAACTCTACCGCGTTGATCCATCAACATTGTACAAAAATCACAATATTTTTACAACACACCAGCAATTGAGATTTCTAAATAGGCTCTTTATCGTCGCAACGTACGTCGTTCGAGCTTACAGACGTACGATTGGAATTTTTATATCCTCGCGTTATAAGTTTCCGGAAACTAGCTTTTTATTATACAACTTTTCCCATAAACAGGATGCGATTATTCCGCTCCCATTTTCGAGTCAATATTTATCATGCTTTTATAGAACCGACCGGGGCTCTGGTCGAAATTATATTCTAATCGGAAGAAGATGATGGGAATTCGAGTGAAAAAGTATGAAAAATGTGAAGCGCTAAATAGGTGCGTCAAAGGAGGTTGAAACTGCAAGCTTCACCGACCTAAAGCGTGTTAAGTATTAACTACGTAGCCAACCATTAATAATTCACCTGTAGGTACACACATCGCGGGTCTGAGGTTCTACCTTTGAGTAAAACCAACCCCTCTGCAATCTCACGGGCGACATGAAACCCCCGCAGGCTAAATTTGGCTCGGAATTTTTTTTTAATGAAATTTCATCAAACAGAATAAAAGAAAAATTGCTATAAAAAGTGGGAGAAAAATCGTTTCTCCTCTTGATTTTAACACACGCAAAGTTCGTTCTCGTTCCAGACTCTCAACCTACATCCAGGAGACTAGGATTCGGTTCAGAACGAATGGTCCGTGAATAACGGGAGACGAGGTCGTTTTAGAATCAGAAAAAAATATCTACAGTGCCTATAACTCTGATCTAGCTTTCAGACAGTAGAGAAAAAATTCACGTTAAAGAAAATCGACTCAAGTTTTGTGGCAATTTTCCACGTTTCTGTGCCATTTTCTTATCTAATTCAACGCGATAAACAACGCATCTCATCTCAACAATGAAAAATCGGATAAAAAATTATTTCAAAACAATTTCGAGGTTGAAATTTCGTCGATCAGATTTAAACAAAGGATTGCCAGAATCAAGATTTTCAAAATTATCCGTGGATTGCTAAAATAATCGCGAAAAAAAATCAGAATATTTTCATAGATGATCAGATCATCAGACTTTTCACAAGAGTTTTTCAGAATTATTGAAACTTTTACAAAATTATTGTGCCTAACTTGAAAATATTCATTTTCTTTTCACTCAATCGAAACACACTGAGACAATTATGAGTCAGAAATACTTTTTCATTAGGGATGCGTTTAGAAGCTTCAAGTTTCCCATTCAGTATGATTTTTTTCATCAATATTTATTTTTTTGGTCCCACAGACTTGAAGAATTTTCGATCCTACAGATTTGAAGCACTTTTTATTCTATTCACAGTTGAAGCATTTTTACAGATGGGTCGTTAATTTCGTGACTGAGTGCGAACGTGAAAAGAGAATAAAAAAAAGTATACCAAAATGAAATGTAAAAGACAATCGTCTTCTTCTATACTTTGTAAAACTTGAGGCAATTCTAGGCAATCAAACACGATAGTGTGTCAAGATGTATAGAATTTGATGGTAATTGGAGGACTGGAATGGTTTGTACCCAGTTACAACCGGCACGGTATAAGATATTAAAACTTGGATAGTGGGAAGAAGCGCGTGAGAGTTATCCCTCGCGACTTGGTCGACCCGATTTCTTCCCTTTTTTGCGTTTTATTATCTTACTTCAAAGTATCTAGACTGCAATTTCGCGAATCCACTTATACCAAGTTCAGACTCTAAAGCAATTCCTTACGACTGCAGCGCGCCAAGGGATTTTAGGACTTTGGGGTAATTCGGTTATGGAACTTTTACCGGGAAAATATGGGCCCTCAAAAACATTACGATGTTAGTACCACCAGATCTTCGCAAAACTAACTTTCGTCGACTCAAAAATTAGCTGCACCACAATTTTAGTATTTCATCATCGACGGAAACACCAATTTACAGTTAAATATCATTATTTAATTAGAGCCGCGATCGCTGTTCGCAATTTCGCTAAAAAAAACTAGCTTCGGAATTATTTTTTGGGCTCAAAATAGGGATTTTCTCACAAAAACGAGTCAGTGTGATAATGTACTCGTACAACTAACCCGTTTCTAGCCCTTTTTAGCACCTGCAGATGTCGGGGTCTCACATTTCCGTTTCCAATACATATACAGGCTGATCTCTGAACCACTGAACAGTCTGAAGCTGGCTGTGATCGAGTAATGAGCTTCCAGCCAGTAAAAGCTCGTTTTCCGATTCGAGCCAACTTCAGACTGTTTAGTAGTTCAGAATTCATCCTGTAAATGTATACAAAATGTAAAGAAATGAATTATAAACTCTCACGACGTGATGACATATGAATTTTAGTCTCTAAACAATACGCGGTATCATATTGTTTTGAAATACGTTCGAGGTGATAGATGACCTTAATTTTGTTTGAAACCGGGAAATGAACAGACCGGACGGTGGCTCGGCAATAACATTTCAGATACTTTTGGCATGCTCCATGTGTCCCTCCGTGGAATATCCGGACCCCTGGTTGTACGCGAGTCATCTCGATGATTAATAACGCTATAACAAGGAGCGGAGCTGGTGCCCAGCGGTACGGGGGCGTGATGACCGTGTCGAAAGGGTTTTCGTTGATGCATATTTGAAAGGGGTAGTTTTCACGCGCGGTGACCACAGTTGAACGGAGGACTCCACCACCATCGCCACCACGACGGCCTCCGCCTCGGTACATAAATACAGAGTAGCTCCAAAACCATCAACAATTCATCGCTATTATTTCAGCCAGAACCCTAACGGCGGTACGTCCCTACGTCCCATGACTGGGCGGCGCGGCGGTAGGGTTGGTTGAGTTATGCATTGCACCATACAGTCCTCTAATCTGCATCCCTAACTATACAGTTTATCCCTCACGACCGCCAATTCTAA
>JAFFZH010011309.1:0-11476 GCA_018420115.1 Euura saliciscinereae | reverse complement strand
ACGTTCGGTTTTTGCATAAAGAGTTCGTGTTTTGGCACAAGAATTTCGTAAATTATGAAAAAATGTTGAGCGATAAAACCTTACATTTACTCAACGAATGAAAAAAAGAGCGAACCCGCACTATGTTCGGGAAAAAAAGGCTGGGGGGGGGGGGCGAGGTTTGGGCGGTATTATTTGGGGGGGGGGGGGGACTGAAACGAACCATTGTTACACGGGGGGGGGGGTCTAAAATTGTCCGAAAAAGCGAACGTATTTGTTGAATGGCCCCTTTCTTGTAAAAAAGACCATCTCCATCGTAAACGTATAACAGCATTTTCACACTTATCACCCTTCATGCATCTTTGAGACTTCTTTGCATAGGGTAACCCTAATTTTCAATCCTAACCTCAACAGCGAGAGAAAAAAAAAACTATAATTGAATTGACGTGTCGATATAGGTTCATGAATTAATGAGAATTATAAACATATAATGTTTGAATGTCGTTTATAAGATTCCTTGCAAAGATGGCAACTCAGTATACATTGGACAAACTAGGAGACAACTTCAAACCAGAATTCAAGAACACAAAAGTAACATTTTTGATAAGAATGAACATCATACTGCTTTAACCAAACATCGCGTCGACTTGAATCACTGTTTTGACTATAATAATACTAGTATCTTAGCCCAGGAATCTTCTCATTACAAACGATTACTCTTAGAAATGTGTACCATTGTTGGTCATTCAAATGCTTGTAATTCACGCCAAGACGTCGAACATCTCAGCGATATATAATATACGTCAGCTATTTCTAGGAATAATTAGTTGTAGATAACTCTGTACCTACGGAGTCCTCAATTCCTACACTACCATCGTTTCACTTATTTCACTCTCTTTACATCTCATTGTATCTTCTATGCCTTTACGATTCATCATTTCCGTCTTCTTGCCTTCGCACCTGAGCTGGATGGTCGTGCTTTGCTCGATCCCTCTGGCTCGATCTTCTAGCTTGTTCTGTTTGACTATATTTTTTATAAAAAAACGAACGATGGATATGTGGGAATTGAGGATTGCCGTCTGGCTTTCCGCCTAACTTGTAAACCATGCGCTTACTAATATAAGGTAATTCAAATTCTTTAATAAATTATACAATTTTTTGAGGTTATGTTCTTCCTCGTGCTTCACTACGCACTCATTGAGGCATTACATATATAATTCAAATTTGGAGGTTAAGTTCCCTCGTGCCATATTACGCACCAAAAAATGTTTTATTCCTAGTTTTCTGTACAATATACTGTAATCTAAATTTAGAGGTCCTTCTCCCTCGTGCTATACTACGCACTCAAAAAAATATCACAATTTTTCCTTTTTTCTTTTTTTAACCTGTAAATTTTGTTCTATCCATAGATTAATAAACATGTTTCGTCTGAGGAGGGGTCGCACCTGAGCCGAAACGTTACGTTTTTGATGAAAACTATTGTTTCAATGGCCTACATATCCAAAAACATTCCACCATCACATACACTGGAGGTCAAGAACACACACTTACACACACTTATAAACATATATGATGAACGTGAATTGGCGACAAATATTTTTTGGAGAAAAAAATTTAATTAACCGAGTCGCCGAAAGCTGGATGAAAAAAAAACGAAAAATTATCGTGCCACTTGAATCTTGAATTATTATGCCCTCACTTAATAGCTCTTATTGGCATTGCAGTTTTCTATGAAACATGAACAAACGCAAGAAGTATCCAGAATTAACGGATCGCCAAAAACGAAATCGCTTGATGGAACGAAGAAATACAATACGTTATGTCAAGAATACTGGTGACGCTCAGCAGGTTCATGAAACTGTGCCTGAATTATGTGATAGACGTGCATTCCATATCAACGAGCAGGACATTAACGTCATGCGTTTGTCACCGATACTTGTAAACGAGAATGATGTTCAAATTGAGTTAGATGATAGTGTCGAGGTAAGAGGTTCTGTTGATGGGTCTGGCCATAGTGAAGAAATTGGTACATCGATCAATGGCGAAGAAAGTTTCACTGAAAAATTAGCCCGGACCCTCAAGGAGACAAATGTTTCGCTACATCAAGGGAATGCAATACTTGCTACATTACGAATGCATCCCTGCTTACATGGCCTACCAAAAGACATCCGGACTCTATTAGGGACCTGCAAATTTTCTGTCCACATCAGAAAAGTTGAGCCTGGAGAATACTGGCACTTGGGCGTTTCAAATGCGGTTGTCAGCGAACTATGTCACGCTAGATATATTCCACAGCTACTTGAGATCGATATCAGTACTGATGGAGCTGCTGCAGATAGTCGAGGCCTGATTCAATACTGGCCCCTGCAAATACGAATCGTGAATTTAGAAAATAGTAGACCGTTGATGATTGGTGTTGGCAAGTGTAACTGTCAACAGCAATACTTTCCATTCTTGCGCGTAGAAGCTTAGAAAGTAATGAAGGCCCAGCTCCGCGAGGAGCCGTCCAAGCGGTAAAAATTTGTACCGCAAGCTTTGAACACTGTCACTTGGACCGAGCAACTAACGTTACTACCTTTGGACGTATTCGGACGAGGCGACTCGTATAATTACAATCGAACTTCACGTAGGTAAGTTCGTTTGATTGTTTAATCTATGATGACATTGTCTGAAGTGTATGTGATTTTTTTTCCTGAGAGTCTGCCAATTTTTTGTTCAATGTAATGAATATTTTCCATACGATATGGATCCAGCTCCGCTACATAGAAGCCAATCGGCAGATACCATTGGCGTTGAAAGGACCGACACTGAAATACGTCAGCAGATAGATGTTCAATCCGAACGTTTGCACGGGGAACCGGTATCACCATTAGAACAAACGCCTCAAAGGACGACGACAAAAGACTTCTCGACAAATGATACCAAAAGATGGTGAAGGTTTTTCTGGAGGGCTGGTCGTACCACAGAGACCGTTAAGTCCAGGACGCGGTACTCGTATCCAACAGGCAGAAAATGAGGGTGGGCGTTCGTCTTGTAGAAGCTCTGGGTGCCAGAGAAACTTAGCGCGAAGAGACAATCTGCCTGGTCGTCAGCTGATAGCTCAACTGGAAGAACCACCGAGTGGCCGAGGATCGGTATCACCCCTACGTGCATTATCGAATATACGTGCATCTGTACGCCAGGTAAAGTATCGTACGTTATGAGTATTTATTCTCCGTGGGGCATGACCTGTAGGTACTGTGACGAGGACTTTTTATAAAGGCGACTCAGGCCGCGTCTGAGTGCAAGTCCTTCACTGGGAAGAAAATCTGAAAATAAATCTCAACTGACTGACTCACGGGGTCACTGTAATCTTTCTTATCACACCGGGTCGATACGATCGACCCTCAAGGTAATCAATACTCAATTACGCCGGTCGATACGGTTCTTGCGTACCGACTCACCGGGTAAAGCAGGGGTTGTTTTGGGCGCCAGATGCCTTTCGCATCAATTCTCCTCGGAATCTGCAAATCTCACTCAAAACAAAACAAAAGCGGCTGGCAGCACAGTATTTGGTAGAGGGGCGGGGAAACGTTACGGCAAGCCGAGCTGGAGGGGAGAAGTAGGGGTTGGCAGCAACAAACTCAGGTTTCACATTAACTAATAAACGGGCAATTTATTCAAAGAAAGAAACTATGCGAATCTCCAGGGATTCAATGAATAACAAAACAAAAGATTCAGCAGATAATTAATTCAGCCCAAAGCTGAGGACTCGGAACAATAAAAAATAAAGTTAATTCCCCGACAGGCCCGGGTTAACCAGCAAAGACAAATGAACGAGCCTCAGTATTATAACAAAAGCATAAAACTAAATTAATCAAAGAAAATTATCAAGAAAACCCAAAACCAAAAAAACAATAATTTCCAAAAGCCACAGGCAAAATAATATTACTCGCCACGAGGCGATAATGCCCTACCGAGGTCCGTGAGGCGAACCAAATATTCTACAAACTAACTTATAAGAAATAATCATAAACGGTGCCCGCTACAAGGCTAGCGCGGCTCTCGTGAAGCGAGGCCGAGCTCGGAGAAGAAAGTAAACAAACGCTATAGCGCAGATTTGAATCTTAACGGCCCGTGAGGCGAACCGCTAAACCCTATATTCAACTTATTCACTATTATCTCCTGGAGACAATATTACAGAAAAAATTGACAATGATTCATGACCAGCCCTTCAAGGCAATAACTCTCAATAAATAAACTCTAATAACTCAAATAATTCTCCTACAAGACTCTGGCGCGCCTGACTCTCCGCTGAAAGCCACGAGGCAACGACAAAGACAAGATGGCGAATCACGCCACGAAGCAAAACCCTCCGCGAAGGAAAAGACTCTACTAAAGACCCAAAATTCACACTAAAAACTCTCTGATAACCCCCTAGGCAAACTCTGGCTTCGGTCGACCGTTCGAAGCTCAGTTTCAACTCTGAACTCGAGATCCAAGGAACCAAAGTGTCTATTCTCAGACCGCAAATGCAACAACTCAAGGGATCCGTTCAGATTTCAACGCAGGTGAAACGAAAGCCACTTACTTTGCAAGCTACCAGCGCACAAGGACTCGACAGCAACCTCCTGGGGTTCCTGACCGCAAGCTCTCCGCAGATTTCACACAAAACTCTCAAATAACTCAAAAATAATCTCTACAAAAGACTCCTCAAAGTGACTCTACGCCAGGACACGTCTCAGTGTTACGACGGCCAACGCCAGAGTGAGGATCTCTCGCCGGATCTCACATACCCCCTTGTTACGCTCTCTACTTTCTATGATAAGCGGGTGTCGTCCTCTTTCCGAATTTTGGCGAACGATTAACTCCTAGGAGTTATGGTGTCTCGAGTCGCTGTGGTGTGCTGCGGGCTGCCCATGGGCAGGCGGGTGCTCATCCTGGGGGACTCACGGCTCTTCACGACAGCAGGAAGACCCCCGCTGTCTCGTCCCTCGTAGTTGAGTGGTCAGCTACCCTCACGTGGCTGCGTCCCCCTGGAGGAAGTTCTGAGCTTTCTGGTAACTCCCTGGGTCTGTCTTTTGCCTCCGCCGCTTCTTTACCTCAGCGTCTCTCAATCGTCAGTGGTTCTCCATGGAGAACGGGTTACCTCAGAGAATTTAAAAATAACCCAAAGAAATTACTAATCAAATTAACAACGCAAGTTTGTCTCTGTCGCCGCTCGGAGCTTTTCTCGGTTTCTATCGTTCCCTAGGTGACAATTCATTCCGAAATCATTCTCAGTCACAATCACTCCTAGGAAAATGAACTTACTTACCGTCTAGGGTTCAGGGAGCATTTAGTAACGAGGCGAGCCGAAGCTGCCAAGTTACAGTACATAAGCAATCCCAGAATATACATTGGGGTGCGAACATTCAAAAGTCAAAGATTTTACAGATGAAAATAACCCCTCCAAAGATGAATGTAATCGGACAATTTGTAGAGGTCGCTCAATGGGGTTGAAAAATCGAGGCGTCACCTGAAAACCCAACTTTCATACTCCAGGACTCTCACCATTTTAATTCCACTATCGTGCTAATTGATGAAGGTGTTCCAAATTTCACTCGAAAATATGAATCTTTAGAGGTCGCTCAGTACCTCCAAACAAAATTATTACCCCCAAATGTCAAAACAAAAAGTCCACCCCTCACCCCCTATATTTATTCCTACTAGACATTTCTCAGAACTCACCAAATTTGAATCATCAAGGATTTAGCGACCCCTGACCAATGTCGAGTAGGAATAAATGTAGGGAACGATGGAGAGATTGAAATAGTCAGAGCCCTGAAATATAAAAGTTGAAAAATCAGTTTCCAGTTGGCAGCTCACTGATCTATATATACTAACTGGATAGCTATTTGCCATACAAATGCATAGGGTCCTAGCGGGCCGATTAGACGCCTCGCCAGCGCCGCCGAATATCGTGGGAAGAGCCAAATGAGTGCTATCTGAGCATGCGCCGTAGCAGACATGCATAGCTGATACCGTCAATTTCAAAATGAAATGTAAGTCACGTAAGGTATGCTCGTTAATGTAGATATACAAAATAAATATGGGTTGGTGTGCTTATTGTAAAGTGGATACGGACAATAAGCACCTGTCTTTCCGCCGGTAAGTGAAATTTATTATCTTTGGGATTATACAGTTAGTGGCAGCGTTGTTGTTTATTTTGATTTTTGTGATTCAGTTTTTTACCTTTTATTGCTGTAATAATTTGTGTAACTTATGTATGATTTATTTTTAATGTTATTTTCATAAGTAACAAAAATATATCACATTTGAATTTTGCGTAGATTCCCTCGAGATGAATCTCATAAAACGTGGGTAGCCAATATGGGCCAAAAGGATTTTATTCCTATACAATATTCGGTTCCTTGTTCCGAGCACGTTACGAAGAATTGCTTGGACCGGCGCGATCAGAGAGCAAGGTTGAGAAAAGGCTCCATTCCAACAATTTTCAAAAAAGGCGGAACAGAAGATTGTGGTTCGAAAAAATCCATTGAAAATGCAGGCGATCCTCGGTCGTCAAAGCGAACCAGTGACAGTGGTGATAGAGCTGACTGTGTTCAGAAAAGTAATTATTTTTGTCAATTAATACCACTGATTTTTAATACACATATTAAGTTACCGCAGTCTAAAACCAGAGCATAGATATAATAAATAGTAATGAACTATGGTTGAAAAAATGTTACTATTTGATTACAATGTAGTTTTATTGTGTGTGTTTCTTTCATATTGTCATATTCAATGATATGTTTATTCAATTTTATTTTCAAAGTACCAAAACTTAACATCGACCAGAATATGATACCTCTTGGAGCCCCAGTAACAGCAGATCCATCTGAGACAGGAGACGAAGTAGAGATTGCAATTGATAATCATCCTGATGGTATGTATGGATACTCATTGTTAGTGTATTATTAAATACGTTGATTTCGAAATTGGTGTGCTCAAATCTTTTGTCAGATAATAAATCTGATCTGTTTATTGTTTTTCTACAGGTGACGCAATCAGCGATTCGGAATGTACAATACCGATCCCTGAACTTTTGCAATGCACAGGGAGCCCTTCAATTGCTGATCGAAGAAAGAATGCAAGGCACGATCAGTCTTATACAGATACGCCAACGAAAGTCAGAGACAAGTTGATTGTGACTAGGAGGAGATTGGTCCAAACTAGGAAAGAAAAGAAAGCATTGGGCCAAAAAGTGCACAGAATGAAAAAATCTGTTTATTCGCTAAAAGAATTTGTGAAAGAGCTCCGGACCTCTAATCGGATTTGTGAGACGGGTTTGTACTGTTTGAAAGATCTCCAAAAGACTCCTCTCTAAATTTTCAATCGCATGATGTAAAATACGAACTCTAGATACGAACTCTCATACGAATTCTAGGAGAATGCTTCAATACTTTAAATATCAAATCACAGGAAGCTAAGAAATACGGCCAAAAATTATTGTGCGCCTTACTTTTCGATGAAATGGGTATGAAGAAGGGGTGTCAGAGAAGCCGCGACGGTAAGGTACGTGGGCATGTGGATATTGGTGTTGGGGCTGAAGATGGAGATAACTTACCCGAGGCAACTAATGTGTTAGTGATGATGGTTGTTCCTTTAAATGATAATTGGAAACTTCCGGTAGGTTTTTTTTTCATTACCGGATTACTAGCATAAGCGAAAGCGAATTTGATTAGTGAAGCCCTAATACGATTACACAATTCGAGGATTGAGACTTGTTCCATAACATTGGATGGTCTACCTGACCATTTTTCAACTGTTAAACAATTAGGGGCCAAAATCAAAATGGACCTAAATGCAGAACCGTTTTTCCCTCATCCTATTCCGAGAGAAGCCAACTTTCACTTACTGTTTGATCCGTGCCACATGTTGAAGAACATTAGAAACTGTCTTGGTCACTATGGAGTTCTCGTAGATGCGAATGGTGATAGAATTTCTTGGCAATACATAGAGGACTTGGCGAAACTTCAACAAGATGAAGGGTTAAGACTTGGAAATAAGTTGCGAATGCAGCATGTAGAGTACAACAAAAGTATAATGAAAGTTTATTTGGCTGCACAAGAACTGAGTAGTAGCGTAGCTGATGCTATTGACTTTTTTTGGAATGTCTTGCGTTTACCGAATTTCAAAGTTTGTGAAGCAACTGTTCGATTCATTCGCGTTGTTGACTGCATTTTTGACTTTCTAAACGTCCGTAACCCGTGGGGTAAGGGATATAAAAGTCCACTGAGGCGGGAAAATGAATATATTTGGCGTCCTCAACTAGACGGCGAGATTGAATATTTGTGTGGTTTGAAACTATTGCACAACCAGCCCATCTACAAATCTGGTCGTAAGGCCGGTTTCTTGGGCTTTTACACTGCGGTGTTATCGGTCATGGCCATGTTTGATACGTTCGTGAAACCAACGGATGCACATCTTGTGACACGCTTTCGGGGTTGTTTGGAAATCAACCCCGTCCACAATGCTAGCAAAAGAAGCCGAAACCCAACGTGGATAACAGGACAAAAATTAAGTACAGAGAGATTTGGGCGCCAAGTTCCTTACGGGAACTAATCGCCGCGTTTCCGCGGGGATGAGGGAAGGAAATAGGGGTGGAAGGAGAAGGGAGGCCGGCTAGACAGTATTTGGTAGAGGGGAACGTGGGGGGCGAAGATAATAGACCCTGTATAAGTTGGTGAACAATTATAAAACGTATTTATTCAATGAAACTAGGAAGGGAACAATCGCTTCGAGATACTAGGCGATCTCGAGGGTGAACAACAGATAGGGGCTAGAAGAGCCAATACAGATTATAATGTACTACTAGAAGGCGTTGTTCCTCATTCGCTTGCTTCGCTCCCTCACTCGGTCGGAAGAGAGCGTTGTTCCTCACTCGCTTCGCTCGCTCGGTTGTCAGTGGTATTTCAAATATTTTGGGAGTGTATACTATCACGCTGTGCAATTGAAATCGGTAGAGGATTGAATAACGATACTGCCCACTTTTAGCGTTCGGTTATTAGGTGGAAGACCATTGGGTGTCAATGGATTCATGAATTCTATCGGGAGAATATTACTCATATCAGTATTATCTCCGTCTTCGCCTGTATCGACACTCATTTATTCTACTCCAACACTTGTAATTTTCTGACAATATTTCGTTGTTGATGGCAATGACATCCGCATTGGTTGGAGCTAATATAACCTTTCCATAATTTGAGGTATCTTGAGGACCGACGCTTTCTCCAAATATTTCTCGCACAATTTTACCATTTGAGCAGAATTCCGTAGGAAATCGTTGAGAACTTCGTTGTTATATACGTTTGAAAGAATCGCCAAATACACCATCCCCAACTCGCAGAAGCCATTGCTTGAAATCTGTCCATCATTGTCCATCAGAGATGCGAATATTGCCCTTCAATGACAAGTATACAAATTGATTCCATATGCTGCTTCTTGTCACACAGGCCCCTAAAATTTGTGTTCTACTCCCACGTCTCACAACTGGTAAAGTTTGCCGGAAAATCCCCAGAAATTATGACTATTTTACCACCGAATGGTTCGTTAAATTCGCATACATCTCTTAACATACGGTCAACAGCCTACAGTGCATACTTCCTAGATTCTAACTTTCACATCTCGAATGTGCAACCCTTGTGCAGAATTCGATTTAATATTACACGTTAAGCATTTATTTGATTGTAACGGTAGTTTTAAAGTGGAGTGCAGTTCTTCCTTCTTTTGATAAATTCGCTGCGATTCCAGTCCATGCTACAGTACTATCAAACCCATACTTCTCAATAAAAAACGTGAATAACTTTTTTCGCTGCCACCTGGACCATCCAAATGAATGCACTTATGCCTACGCGACGTACAGCACGCATAACTGCGTCATATACAATACGTTGACGTTTCGTTGACGTTTCGTTGACCTATTAACGAATGTTCTCACCATCTGTCCGATAGCAGTGATGTCTTCGACATTGTCTGTGACACACGTAAATACGTAACCTTCTTTTAAGTCCGGTAAATTGAAATTTTGCCACGTGAATCCATGAAATATGAGTATTTCATTGATGACCTGCAAGGCCTTTCGTTCGATTGTTTCATTCTATTCATTTCGATTGACCAAGTCGTATTTCTATTTTACACAAACAGCCTACACATCTTCTTCGGAAATTTAATACACGATCCAGCTTCAGCCAAACATTCGTCGCATTCTTCGACATCAGTGACTAACTCTCGCGCTAGAGCTGCCACAAAAAAGGATATGTATATCGTACCTCCATAAGTTCGCAAATCATCGTATGACTGTGCTCCCGGAAAACGTTATAACAACAATCTTAAATAATAATGCTCTTTTTTCCTGGGACTCACGAAATATATTCTATTCAATACGGATTCCACAAATTTCTTTCGATTCGTCCACTCCGTATTCCTCTCATTAAACACACAATGATTCGGAATTTCGTAGTACAAATAATTACGTGTTCCCACGTCGGTCTTGTTGAGAAATAGCCACGCGAGCAACGTTTATTTTTCATTTCTGTCCACAGCTACATTCCCACGCCCCTCTTCAGAATATGACGTATTTTCATTTTCAATGTGAACAGCTAACTTATATACAGCGTGCGATTGCTCATTTATCGGAAATTGATACAACCGATGCATTGCCTCGGGTGGACACACATATCCCGTCGATCTATATTCGTTAACCTTGTCGTATCTCACGCTATTTTCTTCCTGTGCATCCTTCATTTCGACGACCGCGCAATCATACTCTTCATAACAGTACTTAAATAGGTATTTTATACATTGCACCGTTGTACTACGAGTTGTTTATAATAATATAAAAAAGTAAGCAAAGTAACGAAACATTGGCGTGACGAATTGTTTATGATAATATCGGAAAATATCAGTCCAGTAACGAAACATCGGGATTGATAGTAGGTATAACAAATTGTTCATAATGTTATCGGAAAATATCAGCAAAGTAACGAAACATGGGGATTTATAGCCGGCGTGACGATTGTGTATAATAATATCGGAAAATATCAGTGAAGTAACGAAACATGGGGATTTATAGCCGGCATGACGAATTGTTTATAATCATATCGGAAAATATCAGCAAAGTAACGAAACATGGGGATTTATAACCGGCATGACGAATTGTGTATAATAATATCGGAAAATATCAGCAAAGTAACGAAACATGGGGATTTATAGCCGGCATGACGAATTGTGTATGATAATATCGGAAAATATCAGTGAAGTAAAGAAACATGGGGATTGATAGTCTGAATGACGAATTGTTCATAATAATGTCGGCAAGTATCAGTCAAGTAACAAAACATCGGGATTTGTAGCCGGCATGACGAATTGTTCATAACAATATCGGAAAATAACAGTAAAGTAACGAAACATCGGGATTTATAGCCGGCATGTCGAATTGTTTATAATAATATCGGAAAATATCAGCAAAGTAACG
>JAFFZH010011306.1:0-22944 GCA_018420115.1 Euura saliciscinereae | reverse complement strand
ATTTTTTTTCTCACTGATCGTTGACTCAATTCACTTAAATTCAAGTTGAGTCTCTTCAAATTTGAATCAATTTTTTGTATTTTGAGTGATACAATTCAATTCACAGTTGATTCAACCTGATTTTTCCAGTTGGTTCAGATTACTATTTTATTTGTTCAATTCAACTTATTTTTCCTTGATTCAGTTGATGCAATTCTTTCTCAATGATCCTTGAATAAATTCAAGATGAGTATCTGAAAATTTGAATACATATTCTTCGAATTTCCTGGTGATTCGAATTGATCGGCTCAAATCGACTTAGTTTTTGATTCAAGTTTAATTTGTTCTCAATTTGACCTAGTTTTGATATTTTTTCCAATCATGCTCGACAATTTACTCAATTTCATGCTGATATCTGAAAATTTTTATTTACATAAATTAGTGCCAGTTTCCAATCAATTGATTTCTAGTGAATTCTCATTAATTCAGTTAGTTTTTATGACAAATATTAGTTATCCATCAATTCGGGGAATAATGAAAACTAATTCTTCAGACTATTGGCACTTCAATTAAACGATTTACTTTTTCCTCGGTATTTATTCCGCCTCGTTCCAAGTATCTTTTCATTCTTATACGTGAATTGATATTCCGATCATCTCCATCAGAATTCTTCAGTCCATATTGCATATATCGATTATTTACCCACTCCGAGGTAAATACCGAGATCCGTTGTAACCAAAGGCGGTGATTTATCGGCTATTACCCAATAGGCTAAACGCGATGCAGGTAATACCACGGACACGGAATTTGGCTGTGGGGTTTAGCCAACAGGTTTGCTTCGCCGTTTCCCCCCTCAGCCTCTCCGGGGCCCCGCGGACCTTGTGGCATTTCGTTATTATAAAGTTTGCGGCTTTGAGCGCGTTGGGAACGCTTTCACTGTGACAACCGTCGAACGGCTACTTTCACCTATTGAAAATCACCATTTCATATAACAGAGGCTACACAAACCTCCTCAGCGGCTCTCGTACGTTGCGATATCGAATATCCCGCGTAATCCCGAACCGGTCGAGACCGCGCTCGCCAAGTGCCCGGAAATAAATTACCGACCGTCCCAAGACACGAGAATAAATGAGATCAGCTACGAAGCCGATAAAAAAAATTCCGACTAAATCGTCGATAATAAGTATGAGAGATCGACGGTCGGTCGTTATTACCGACCGATGGAAACTGATCACCGTCCTTATCGACGGTAGATTTGCTGTCTATGCGAAGGTTATGAGAAGATCGGTAAAAATCGGTACGACTGAACATCTACGGATGATATGACCGACTGTAGGTCAGAAAGGAGAGAAGGAAACTGTGATTTTTTATTTCTCCGATTTTATTTAATGAAAGTTGACTTTGGACCGGGAATCGTGACGCAGGTAGACAGGAAATGATCGTTTATGGAAAATCGGAGATTCCTAAAAGACCTTATTCAGTCTTCAGGGACATTGGTGAGTCACAATCACCCCGGTTCGATCCGAAATCGTTTATCGGTTTGCTTTGTGTCCAGTAATTTTGTTATTTTATTAGAAATTTATGCGATAAATCTGTTCGAACATAAAATTTTTATTCTACGATATTAATTGAGGTTTGAGGTTCTCATATTATACGTGAATTCAGATAAAAAAATATAGCCAGTAGATAAATGAATTACAAAAGATGTATAAATCGGTTCAAAGGTGCTCGGATTCACCTTTTTCACTATATCTCGACAAGTATTGATCCTATCGTCACGGAGGTTATTACAAAAAATCAAGCTCATTAAATTCTCTACAACAAAGGTTCGATACATATTTTTTATATATGCAACAGTTTTTGTGTAATACAGGGATGAAAGTGATAATCACTTTCTGGGTATAGAACCTTGTGCGAATTATGCACGTATTCACTGGTGTATTGGAGAAAAACTATCGAAGATACGAGAAAAGTGTATGGAACCTTTGTTGTAGAGAATTTAGTAAGCTTCATTTTTCATAATAACCTCCGTAACGAAAAAATCAATGAGATCGGTATTATCTGGCTATAAAGCTATTAGAAATAATACAATCAGCCAGACGGAAGCTGTGATAACTATTGGTGTAAAAAAATTATTCATATTCATCATTTAAGTATTCTAGTCACTAGAATCTAGTGGCTTCCGTGGGGTCATGTATACTCAGTCGGCTCAAAGTCCGCCAGGCTATACATACATAATATCAGTATTTTACTTTAGAAAAATGAAATCCTGTTATTTCTTAGAATAAAAATTTATTACAGAATAAAAAAACTTGTGAATTATGTAGAATTAATACTCATTTCCAATTCTGATAATCTCCTCCCTCCTCAAATGAACGTCATACGGTTTTGGTTTAGCATCGAATAACGATCGCCACTGTGTCTGAGCGACTATTATAATTCAATGATTCGCAAAAATCCGTTAAAAAAGAAGATAAATTATATAATATAATGAATTATTGGCTTCTCCTCGTGGCACAGCTGGAGTCTCGATCGTTCGGAAATATTTGAATATATAGGTATCTGTTTTTTTTTCGCAAATATATTTGCGGAATCGTTTCGAACCTTTAACGTTATCTGTACACTTCATCTGTACTTTGAAAAAAACCATTCATGAGTGAGATGAAATGTCTTTTTTATTCATCTACGTACTATAGAGAGAGAGAGAGAGAGGAAGGAAAGTGAAAATGGAGAATTACATCGTCTTCGTGCAATTTTAATACAAATTACATTCAACCTAGTTACAATTACGATAAATATTACGTATCATGTAGAATTATGACGTTTGATCTCGGATCAGCGGGTCGTCAATTATAAATTGTATTATACAAACAGCCTAAGTTTAGAGGTAATGTTTATCGTTACTTATCATTATAGTTTAAACGTTTGAATTTCTTCTCACGAACATTCATACGTGACTTATAATAATTTTCGGAGGAAATATTATGTATGTACCAGTCAATGGAAAGCGAATTTGAAATTCAGTATAATAACTTCTTTTCAAATTCACTTTATGAATTTTCATTCGAAACCTCATTGTTAAAAGTAACAATTATACTCCCTAATATATTTAGAATTAGAAAATAATCGTAATCTTAAACTCTAATCGTTCATCTATAAAAAGTACAATTATTATTTTACAGAAAAAAAAAATTATGTACAGTTACAGCAAGTATTTCTCATTTATTCTCCTATCTATTTATCATAGCAGCGTGCAGATCGAAGTTGAAAAAAAAAAAACGAACAAAGGTATCAGCTTGTGGATGATCAATTATCAATTATTACAGCTCTTTGGTCGCTCTCTATAGATAATTTCAAAAATTTCTTTGAAATTTAATGTGATAAAAAAATGTCTTATCTACTCGCCGATGCTTCTGTTATCGATAAATACTCTGTTCCTCAAACCATTTTCTGATATATAACCAGTCGCCATTTTGTACTGTCCGGCATAAATTTCTCTCTTATCATCGTCTCCGTTCTGATGTATTTTCGTTCCACCATTTTTTGTTATCTCGTTGACCTTGTCGGTCGATTTCAGCAATTTTTTGCCAGATTCTTTCTTGTTGTACGCCTGCTTGTAAAAATCTCTGAACAAGAAGTAAAACAGGACGGCGTGGAGCCCGATCCACCAGACGAAGGCCTTCGGGTAATCGCACTCGATGAAGAGCAATTGGAAGGCGTGTACCATGACAAGGACAAATTGGACCATCTGCAGGGTCGTCAAATATTTTTTCCACCAAAGGTACGGCTGCATCTTCGGTCCCAGGGCTGCGAGCAGGTAGTAGGAGTACATCACGATATGGACCAATGTGTTGAGCAGTCCGAAAAATGTGCTGTGGCCTCCTGAAATGATGGAAACGTTCATTAACGGATGTAGGAAAAGAATTAGAAAATCAACTCAGTCAGATTTGCGGGTTGGTTACAATTCTATACGCAAACTTTTACCGCTTGTGCAAACTTTATATGCTGAGGTTCCAATTCTCACCTCACCTCACCTCACCTCGGGCTCCATATAACGGTATGTAAATTCTATATTTTCAAGAACGCCGATTTTATACGGTTTCTGTTCAGGTTCCGGCTCGCACACAAATTTTCCAAACCAAGTAGAAAGTGGGGTAGTCGTGTTTCATGTTGGTCGTTAAATTTCAATAATCCACTCAATTTTTACATTCGATTAAAAAATAGCGAGATTTAAAAAAGTTCAGAGTCTCAGAAAATCCGTGACCGTTTTTTTTTTCATTTTTCAATTCAATACAATTAATTAGACTATAAAATACTCGAACTTGTCTTCGGTAGGGGATGAAAATTTTATAAATTCGTTCGACAGATGATAAACCGAAGAGCAATGAGGATGTGATCATTAAGAATGAGACAAAAAAACAGGTGATAATCGATTTTTGAATGACGATATTTAATTCGATCGAAATTTACCTCGGGATCGTTAAAATAATATTGATGTCGTGTGTCTCGCACGTAATCACACCTTCTGCTCGTACCGGATGTGGAAATACTGATTTTCGAAGTATTGAATTGACACCTCGTTGCGTATAATTGGCGCGAAATTCTACACGTTTTTGTTGACCAAAAGCGAACAGTAAAAGTCAAGGTATGTAATAAAATTATATAAGAAACTTTACAGCTCAGAACGCTAAATGTCAATGATTCCGTTACCTTTTTTATTCGCATCGACGTGTGCATAAAAAAAACTAGCCCGGGGCAGTATCCGCAAATTGTTAATTATGGATTGCCGTTCAGGATGTATTGGCCGTACAATCTCAACCAAAAGCGATTCTCGTCGACAATATTAGGTACTTCGGGATAAGATATAAATAGCAAAAAAATCAGTCACAATCAAGACGATCAAAGTATTAACTTTGAATAATAATAATGATCAAAAGTTATCAATAAATTGTTTAAACAAAACATTGTTTAACAAATTCTCTGGTCACGTTATTTTTTTTCATCTCAAATGGATGCTTCAATTTTTCTGAATACACATGATTTTTTTGAGAATTTTGTCACTATTTTGAAATTTCCGTTTTCGAAAATTTTCAAATTTTGAAAAATGGAAAAAAAATTCTGAATTTTGAATATGTTTTTGTGAAAACGATGTAGATTACAATTCCGAAGTTTCCGGAGGGTGGAACAAATAGTTTCGTAAATACAGCCTTTACAAATTTTCGAAAACGGGAAGTTTCAAAATAGTGACAAAATTTTCAAAAAAATTCATGTGTGTTCAGAAAAATTAGGGAATTTATTTGAGATGAAAAAAAATAACCTTACCAGAGAATTTGTTAAACAATGTTTTGTTTAAACAATTTACTGATAACTTTCGGGCATTATTATTATTATTCAAAATGAATACTCCTATCATCTTCATCATGGTTGATTTTTTCCCGATTTTTATCTTATCATAAAGTAATCAATTTGCGACGAGAATCACTTTCGGTTGAGATCGTACGGCCAATACATCCTCAACAGCCTTGGCCAAAAAAATAGGACTTGAAGTCAATGAATGTTTACCACTTTCAAGTGAATAAAACCACAATAGTCACTATAAAACTAGTCATCACGTTATGAAGGGAAAAAAGTTAACTAGTTTGACCGGTTTATTTCAATCTTCATGTACTTCGATTAAAAAATTGTTTTCGTAGGCCTTGAATTTACAAATTTTTTCCTCATTTAACGCACCTGGAGTGAATTTGAGACCGAACCAAACGGACATCGGCATTATTCCATGATGTATAACGTGCAGGGTCGACACCTGTTCGTTCTTTTTCCTGAGCACGAAAAATATCGTGTCGAAGAATTCGGTGAACTTTGAAATGTAGTACCACCAGCATGCGTGTGTCATCCTCACGGCTAGAGGATCGTTGGAGTAATCGACGGGCTGACAAGATAGAGAGTAATGTGCACCCCATCCTGCCTCAAAGGACTGAAAACACCGTAACGTCATCGATTAACAAAGTTCAAGCAGACAAATATTATAATCGTTTATTGATTGCGGTAAAGAATACCAATCGATTTCGCCATCAGCTGTATTAACACCATAATGTATATCGCGAAAGGGAAAATGCATCGTATAACGAACCTCTCTGAACAGCCAGTATGAGAATATGACTTGGAAAAGGTTGTAGAATATCAAGACCCTCCGGAGGTCCATCGGCTTTCGATTTTCCATCAATTTTGGACCAACAACCTTCACGCAGTAGGCGTACGTCAGACATATCAACAGCGTTGGCATAGGTCCGCTCATCATCAGCCACCCGTTGACCCTCGGGTCACTCTTGTTTTCCATTAAATCATAATAGAAGTCCACGACCGTCCTCCCCAGCAGCTCCATCTGTCGTACAACATCAACGTTAATGGTCAGTCAAAAATGAAATCAAGAATGGGCTGCGTGCTTTTCGTGGCGACATGACCGGCAACTATAGCAAGCCTCCTTTTATATTGAGCATATACAGAGTGAATTCCTGAGGATGATACGGTCTGAAGTTGGTTAGCATCAGGAAACAAGCTTTCAGACAGTTCTGAACCAGTCCAACTGACCAGCAAAGCTCATTTTTCGATTCTAGCCAACTTCAGACTGTACTGTCGTTAGGAATTCACCCAGTATACCAACATGGGGATGAAATTCACCGATTTTATTCATGCATTCTACTACTGAACGAGTTCAACGGATTAACATTACTGATATGTTTGTAATTTCACGCTACAAAATGCTAACTCTTGATAATTTGATTATAAAAGTCAGAACTTCGGCCTTCAACCACACCAAATATCGAAGTAGATCACTGACCCGTGCAAACTTCATTCACAAGTGTAGTCACTTTTGTTTACCACCAGAGTTTGTGTCACCTATGGGTAGGATCATTCTCGCAATCATTACACAATTTTCACAATATCGAAGGCTATGACGTTTACAGTAAAGATTATAGGCCCTAAGATTTTGCTTGCGGTTGTGGTTAGAATGGTACAGAATGATCACTGGGAAAGGCTTGCCGCCGATGATCTCCGTCAGCGTTAATTAACGAGCTGCATATTACTCCGTTATAAATGATTACAGTGCAGGTGGTAGCGCACAGTTGCGAAATATGGCTGGTTGGTTTGTTAGAGAAATGATCGAAATGTATTTATTTGAAGGTTATCCTACACTTGGCCAAATGTGCTGTTCATCATGTTTTGTTCTTTTTTTTTGTATAACCTTCGCCTGTATTACAGGTTATCGAGTTGTCGTTTTACTTTTCGAAATAAGGTTCGAAATCGCAGACCTGCTAGCAACATTTGATACGAGTGTAGAAAATTTCGCAACCCAATGTTTGAAAGGGAAAAGTGGGTTGCCAAAGGAGAACTCGTTTTCTCAAACAAGAAAAATGCCGTTTGACCGATCAAATATTCGATTGCAAAACCACAGTTGCGAACTAATCGAGTGAGATGCTGGATGTTATCTTTCTAACGTCGTGATAAAGAAATTGCATTCCATTTGTCGATGTAAATCATGATTCATCGACTTTGAAGTGTAAAACTGTGTTTTTTAATAGCCTTCAGCCATTCGAAATCCCATCCGATTTATCATTTGAAGAGATTTTCATAAAATTATAGCCTTGCGTCAATTCGCGTAGGTTTGTAACTAAGTGCGATTAGTAAATGATGTGGAAACGTATTCCGAGGTTCTATGTTTGTACGAATGATGACCTTAGGTCATGTTTCGATGGTTATTTGCTACTGAAATGGAAATCGGGCATCGATCATATCGGTTGGCATTGAACCATTCTAAATGAATCCGCGCTTTAGGTTTATTGATAGATTCAAGAAACGCCCACTGGTTACCGAGTTCACATTGTAACTCAAACATGAATATTTTTTACTAGATTGAACTCTGATCCCGCTTTTGTCTCATGTTATAACCATTTCCGTTGGTTCGGTAAACTTTGTGACTAAATGAATGCATAATTAACACACTTTTTCCCATATGATTACCTATAGTTGTACCACTAAACAATCATTTTGTCAGCTCCACGCAGATACTTACTACTACAATACTTTTCGAAATAATTCCATATTGAATATTGATAAAAATTTACTCACTCGTGAGTTACGATAACATTCCTTAAATTTTCCGAGACAAAATCTTGAGATTACAAAACAGAGCTTGGATATCGATCCTTCACTTCGAAGAGGTTTAAACTGAACAGAAATCAATCAGATTTGGTCGATTTCGTTCTACTTTGTCTCATTTCGTTAGTTCAACCATATTTCGCACGATTTAACCGGGACACAATTTTTTTCAATAACGTTTCGCTGTTTGGTATTTAATTTTAGAAGATCACATCATCATCGACTTGGATTAACGAAGAGCGGCATCAAACTGAGTATCGAACAAAAAAAAAATGTCTCGGTGAAATTGTTGGGAATAGTTTATTGAACAAAATGTGAGCAGAGGTAGGAGAAAATCGATCAAATCTGATGGATTTTTCTTCTTTTCAAACGACATCGAATTCAGAAATTGATATCTAAGCTATTGTTGACGATTTCAATTATTTTTCTTGATAAAATTTGAGGTAAGTCATCGCGGTTTAACGAGCAAGTGAATCTGATAAATATTCAATACCCAAGTGCAATTTATTATCTAGTCAGGTGCATCGAGTTTTACGACTCGGACGTCTATGCAAGTGGCATATCTTATCGGAAAATCAATCATGTGTGGTCCTCGGCGTGATCTCGACCATAAACGCGGAATTGTTAGCTTTAAATGTTATTCAAACGGTTTACCCATGATTTCCATTGAGAAACTTGTAATGATACGTCAAGTGCAGCAATCGTACAACAAAGTGCGTGCGATGCCATTGGGTAATCTCAAGGCATGTCATTTTTTATTGACTAACATAACGTGTAGAAGCTAAGCCTCGATATCTGTTCTGTTCAATATTCAATTCCATAGAATTCCGCAAGCGTTACTGTATAGTGGAAAACCAGTTTCACATATTTTCGCTTCCGCCTCTGATTGTGATCATGAGACACCTGGTAAGACGTAGAAACTATAGAACTGAGGGTTCAATTTTAAGTGGAGATCAATTTTTACAATGTGGAGACCGACTTTGACCGGCATTGAGTGTTTGGTCTGTTCATTCCAATCATCAACTTCACTGCACGGAATTTAAAAATGACAAACCAAGTTTTGTCTCATAGATGTGAATTTGAGGCGGAACCGCATCGATACCGAATTCCTGAATCCCGCGTAAGCAATTATGCGGTCGCTAATGACATTCGAAAATTAAAATAGGATGCGAGCTTGTGTCTACGGGACGTTTCACATTTCGTTTTCCACTCCCTCAGGCGTGGGTCTATTTCCGGGCTTCTAATGTAGTTTCTAAACCTTCGGAGTATGCAACTAAAATATCTATTTCAAAACGAAAATTAGCTTCGTACGCGATAAACCCGGGTACTTTCAAATTGCACCAAAGTAATTTCAAGGTCCGAGTAGGATTTCTAATGAAGAAAATCCCGCGTCCAAGTTGAATTCTACCTTGCATTTAGCCTCTGTGTAACGGTTCCAATCAACAAGATCATGATTATTAATCACTATGCAAAATCAACTATTTCTTCATTGTTAATTAATTACCGAAAGATATTGAATCCTCATATTTTAACTCTGAATGTTTATAAAAATCCAGAACACCGATTTCAAATCAGGCAAATTATCTTTGATTTCGCTAAAGATTTTGTCATCGATCTAATTGTAAGAACAAAGCAAACGATCGGCGTCTAATTTCCCTGAATAACAAATCAGTTTGTACAATTTTTCCTTTTCCTCATTATTATTTAGAGCCAATATTTTTATCACAGATATTCATTAGCGAAAGAATGAAAAATTCATTTAATGATTAACACAGATTTTTATATACTTGTATCAGAATTTAAAAAAAAAAATTACGAAATTAAGATAAAAGATAAGAAAAACTGTCGAGACACAGAAGAATGTTTGATATATGAAAGAGAATGAGAAGAAAAAAAGACTCACTTTGGTTGTATGAAATTTGTAGAAAACAAAAGTATAAAATCCAATTAAAAAATTAGATTTCTGTTCAACGAAACACGTTCCAACGAAAAACCCACGTGTAATAGCGACGACGTCTCTCAAAGTATTGGAATAATTATATTTTCATTTCACACAAATAATTGTCAGACGTTCTTCAAACGTGAATCGAATAACTTCGATAAATTATTGTTATTTTTATATTATCTTTTTTCAAAAAAAAAAATATACATACATATATATTAATTTCACTTTTCTATCTTAGAGTTTATCCCGCGATCAACTGACGTTCACGAGCACCAATCCTGATCTTATATCGCCTCGTTCATAGCTGGAACACATTCAAACTCGTTCGTCCATGTGCTTCGGGGTTCCCCTTCCCTAGCAATTCCTTTTGTACTTGGCGAAACTACTTACGACTAATTTACTTGTGTGTCCCCCCCCCCCCCCACATACTTGGTGATATCGGTGTGCTTGTGACGCCAATGTATATACAATCTATACGATCAAATAGTCATACGCTTTTAATTTTTCACCGTAAAATCATCGTCTTTTTAATTATATTTTCGTTCATCATGTTTTAGCGATATTTTGTTCAAAAATATCGTGAATCCTCATCATTATCGACGTTAATTTGGTTGATTGTGACGAAATTGGAATTTACGTAGTTTATTTGTTATACGGTGAACCGATCACCTGGATAATCGGTACGATTTTAGGTCGTGGTTATCGTGGTTACTTACGTCAATCAGATGAATTTAACATTAAGAACGAATTAATGGTTATGCGTTACCTCGGTGTTATTCCTTTTAATCGAATATTCTTGAAATTTTATTTTACAGTGGCTCGAAGGTATCGGACGGTCTAAGTAAGTGAATAACTGGCTCTGGGGACATGGACACAATGTAACTAAAAATTAATAAAAATTGTTCGCGTCGCCGGTATAATATGAATACTATCTGAATGTAACCTTATCGTATCGCCTCTCTGCAGGCATGTGACCAATTATGAAAGTGATACCAACCGATGCAAATGAAACTCGACTTTTGATGTACCGCATGAAGTGAAGTGTTCGCGATGATTCGAAAAAGCTGAAGACAAGTATTGGACTGAATCCAATTGAGTGGATCCAAAAACGGAATTTTGGATATGTTTTTGTGAAAACGATGTAGATTACAATTCCGAAGTTTCCAGAGCGTGGAACAAATAGTTTCGTAAATACAGCCTTTACAAATTTTCGAAAACGGAAATTTCAAAATAGTGACAAGATTCTTAAAAAATTCATGTGTGTTCAGAAAAATTAGGGCATTTATTTGAGATGAAAAAAAATAACGTTACCAGAGAATTTGTTAAACAATATTTTGTTTAAACAATTTATTGATAACTTTCGGGCATTATTATTATTCAAAATGAATACTCTTATCATCTTTATCATGGTTGATTTTTTTCCGATTTTTATCTAATCATAAAGTACTCAATTTGCCGACGAGAAATTTGGTACCGTTTGAAACTGATGACATAGAACGTGGTTTTCAACTTGGTGACTGAACAACGAATCGAAGATGCGTGCTTATTCTGTCAATGTGATTCCATTATTTACTTTACGTACTAAAGAATAATGAATGTTTGAATGTTTCCCTCGGGTGACAAGTCAAGGTGCTAAATTCATCCTGTGATGGGATCAACGATTGCAGCATGCACAGGATAAAAAGGCGAATATTGTTATTAAGGTTACTAGGTGAAGCTGATTGAGTAACAGACTGGATATATCGAAATAGTGATGCACTTGAAAGTTGAACCGTAAAGTGTATGCGGTAAGTATTTCGTATTGCTCATATTCCTTTATAGAATGGACCGCAATTGCACCTGCGGATATTCAGCGCAGCGGTGCCGATCCTTGATCATATTCGGCTACTAGGTCATAGACGCGATTGCGATATGATGTCAAGAATTTAACATTACGAAAGATAATCGAACGACTATGTGCATGTATTGAGGTGGTAAAAGAGCGAATTAATAACGCGAATCATAAAAGATAATTATCACGCCGCGTTCGTGTGAGCTTTAAACAAACGTCGCGATATCACTTTTCTTTTATAGTAATCGGCGATTATATTGCTCTGCTAATGACAATCCGTTACATTTTTTCATATCACCTTTTTCACATTCGATGAGACCGATAATAAGAGACTTTCGTTTATCGGTTTTATACAGTTATTCTCACTCAATTATCGGTTCGATCTAATGAGCGGAAAGTTTACTGATGTCATTTTACGAAGAGTACATCAGCGATCGCACAATGTGGGAAAAATCTGTTTGCAATATAGTCGCGTCGCAATTTTTCCGCAGTTTGCAACGAGTCTTTCTTTTTTCGCTACTAGTTCACTGCAGGATGTGAAATAAATACGGTATTTCCGTTTTACTGTACAAAACAATTGAACGATAATTGATTCTTCGTACTCTCAATTTCGCAATCGACATTGTTAATATTCATCCTCCCTATGTGCTAATATATTCCAGCTTTATTCGCAACATTTTATCCGCATTTACACGATTCTTTATGTGACAGTGATTAGAATGACGCGAAATTGTCATCGAAGTTCCCTATTTCCTTTCCTCTTTCTCGTTAATTTTACTTTTCCGTCGGTGACCTTAATTGGTGCGGTATTGAAGCGTGGATGGATATTTTATGACCGATTTTTTTTTTTAACTCCTTGAGTTAATTAAATCTGTTCTGGAAGAGATTGTGATGGAAAAATAAACTTTTTAATCTGCCCTAATACTGTTGAAAAAATGTTTTTTGTTATCAAGTATTTGACTTTTTAAATATATTCGTAAGACGTGTGGAGTCAAAAAACAATCGACGATAGACAGTTTCATGAATATATGTATGTATACGGTTCCGAATTTAGACACGATCAGAGAACAACAAAAAATATGAATACAACCTTGATGTTCAATTAGCTAATGCGTTCCTGTGTTTACGTGACGCGACGTTTCACGAATTTCAATTTTGAGCAACTATTAACGAAAAGAGCCATTTTCTCGCCGCGTTGTTCATATCTTGATATCGATATACAAAGTGTTTTTTTCTCTTTCTAATTGGCGAAAAACATCTTCTTTTTTTTTTGTTTTTTTTTAAGGATGTATAAATTGTACGGCCAATACATCCTTAAATGTACGAATACTCTTTGATAACGCGTTCATTCGCAGAGAAGAAAAAAAAATCTATATGCGATACTCAAACTTTGAATGTCCCGAGGGGGAAATAACTCCTTGAATTGACGTGTCAATAGTCCGTGAATTAATTCGTAATTCACTGAATTAACGAGAATTAACGAGAATTACCTGAATTAACGAGAATTACTTGAATTAACAGTGAATTACGTGAATTAATGAGAATTATCTGAATTAAAAGTGAATTACTTGAATTAACGAGAATTACCTGAATTAACAGTGAATAATTACTTGAATGACTTGAAAAAAACCCAGCGAATTACATTGAATTACAGTGAATTACTTGAATTAACAGTGAATTACTTGCAGTAATGAGAATTACCTGAATTGAAATTGAATTACTTGAATTAACGAGAATTACCTGAATTAACCGTGAATTACTTGAATTGACGAGAATTACCTGAATTAACAGTGAATTACATCAAATCAAGTTGAATTACATTGAATGAAGTTGAATTACATTGAATTACTCTGAGTTTTTTTTAATTAAGTGAATTATTTTGAATTGAATGAATTATTCTGAATTGAATGAATTATTCTGAATTATTTCAACCCAAGAATTGATGTGTCACTCAAATCTCGAGTTATTTCCCCCTCGGAATGTCCAGCTTCTATATTTTCAAACTTTGATCGTTCGTCTTTCGAGCAATAAAAATAATCGGAATTTGAACGTCCATTGCAAAAGATTGGATTATAGTGTCTATAAGGAAAAAAAACGACATCCATCGACGTTTATAGTCCCTTCCCAGACAGCACAGAATTCAAAGTTGTCTAAAACTCGTCGTATGGACGTCAAATGTCCTACTTTTTGACCTCTTAATCTTGTTTTAACTTTTAAAGACGACTATAAGAGGCCAAAAGACGTCTTTGAGAGTTAAGACAAGATTTAGATGTCAAAAAGTGGGACATTTGACGTCCATACGACGATTTTCAGATGGACTTTGGATGACAGAACTACTAAATTTTGGGTAATTTGCATATTATATCATAGTCTTAATGAGGGGCCTAAATAATTGTATAATTGCAGGATTAGCTCGGTTTTTTTTTCCATAAGAACGTAATTGCGACCATTGAAGGTTGGCAATCTGAAAGTTTTGACAATCATGACATAGTTGTAATAAATTTTGACGAATCCTTGATTAGTAATTCATTATCCCCCCCCCCCCTCCCCCCATTGAACAGAATTCGAATTGATTATTAGCCAATAAATCGAACGTTTTCAGATCGTTATCAAAATATATTTCGCATGTATCTATTCGATGGAAAAATTGCGGAACTAAAAATTATTTTCATTTGAACGAAAAAATTGATTGAATCATGTCTATTTTATAGTTTAACACTACCTGCGTTGATCGATACTTATAATTATGTACTTATTGTTAAACAAATATGTTTGGCAAATCCTATATATCGATTTAATGACGAATGCTCGAAGGTCTTCCGGATTTTTTTGAATTCAATCTTGTTATCAAAATTGTCTCGACTTTTTTTCGTTAAAAATTCACATTAGAGATCAAGGTTGGGTTACATCGACCTCGATGAAACAATTGGAAAACAAAGTAGGTAATGCTTTCTCATCGACATTGAGACTCCCCCCTATTTTTACATTTTTGATCAGTTATTTACAGAATGAGGTTATCCCATTTCCCTGGTCACGGATACTGTATATGGGGCATTCCATTTGAAATCGACCTGGGCTTGACCCTTGACCTCTCGGATTTGGTCCGCGATTTTTTATATGATTGTTCTCACTTTGAAAAGGACTCAGTTTTTTGGGGTTTTTTTTTTCGCCACGAGACGTATTTGTCCACGATTTTTGAAAAATGGTCATTATTGATCGACATAATTTAGAAATCTGAAAAAATTCTGAAAAATCGTCTGTCAGATATCAACATTTTTGAGCCTATATGTTATTTAAATAATATATAACATATAATAATGTATTGATTGATGCAATTTATCTAAATGAAAGTTTTATCTATAGTATCGAATATAATATTAATCATAGGGTTAAATTATTGAATAAGAATGAAAGGAATTAACAATAATTAAATATTGTGAATATTTGCTTCATTTTAAAATTCAATTTAATTTAATTAGATTAATATTCATTGTGAATGTGATATAATTAAGGTCATTAACCGATTTAATAATTATCGAATTGATGTGAATATTGTTATTTGTTCATCCTGCAGAATTATTATTATTATTATTATTATTATTCATTTTTTGTGAGCAATAGATCGATTTTTTCCTTCCTTTTTTCACATGAATTCAATCAGTTATATATCTTGTTAGCTTGAATTCATGTGGTGACGTATATAAATTTTTATTTCATAACGGAGTTTTATACTACATAACTGTTACTTTGCATAGTATAAATTTTAATAAATCCTCAATTTTAAAGGATATCTTTAAAAGTTGAAATCAATATAAAAAATTTTATAGCCGATAAATTTTTTTTTTTTTTTTTTGTTTCTTCCTTTTATGAACAAAAAATTCTGAACTTTATATTGTATCTATATACGTAGAAGAGTTGGTGGTTTGAATTCAGTCGTTTACAAATTCTCCTCCCACGACGATCGATGGAAGAATTCAAAAAGTTATATAATGCAGTATTCGATTCGTGAAGAAGAATCATCAAAGTTGGATCATTAATATTCGATAATTGATTCTAAATGCAGTGTCAATAATTATGACCACGCAAAACTAGTTCCTATTCGATAAAGCGACGAAGGTACTGGTTTCAGATGATTTCGAGATGTTTTTATCACTGGAAAAATACCAGCCAGACATTTTTCTGCCAGTTGATTTCATTCCTTGCGATTATAAATTCGTAAATTCGTACGATTACTGTCAAGGCCCGTTGATCATTATGGTATCGGTCAGTGAATCGATATAGAAAGAATTGCTTTGTCACGCGGAACGCGTAAACAACCGCAAAAAAAAAAAAAAAAAAAAAAAAGAAGAAGAAGAAGAAAAAAGGGAAGAAGGGTGATCATATGGAGCGTAAGAGTAGCGGAATTTTTATTTTCGAGAGTGTTCGACGCCGGATATTAAAACAGAATACATATCTTTGCGGATCTTTCTCGAATTCGGAATTGTTACTTTTTAGAATTGAGTAGAATTTTATTAATTCGCAGATTCGTCATTTTGGAATCGGATAAAAATCTTTGAAGAAATGTAATATGTCATCTAAATCAGCTTCAGACACTCGAAGACTTCGATCCCGCGATTTGATCATCATCAATAAACGCTGCCGTTGCATTTATGAGAGAATCTCATGGTCATGACTGATCGAGAGAAGGTCGCAAGTGAAAGAAAGAATATTTATTCTATATTGACAAAAGATCCCACGACGATTATACCGATCGCCTTTGATTGGCGAATTTACATCACAGGGCATTTTGCATGACACGGTCATGAAAATGAGTATATCTGTATAAAATTATCGGTTTGGGAATCCGATATTCCAGTTCGATTCACTATAAAAAATAGTTGATGATATATTTAAACGACATGAATGGTAACTATAACTGTAAAAAAAAAATCGAAACAGTGTGTAAACGTCAGAATGTACGATTACTCACATTTTTTTTTGTCATTATCGAGGAGTTTGTGAGCGTTTTAGTAATTTTGAAAAATAATAATTTAGAAAATTGCTGTATGTTACTTAATATGCGATTTTTTCTCGTCACTTTGACAGCTATGGATGTTAATTGAATTCGCCATTTTTTATTTTGTAGGTCTGACTTCAGATTCGTGGTCAGTGACCCAAAAAACCTTCGAGAACTGATAGTTATTGTATTAATCAATGCTTATAAATTCGATTTTTTATTGTCAAATAATACGACTCATGCACAGTTAATTTTCTCTTCTACAACGAAGACAGACGATTTTTTTTTTTTTGGTATTGTTATCAATGAATATGTTTGAATTTCATTAATGATGTAATCATTTTCAATTTATACATTCCATGTAGTTAATTTGATTTTCTACTTGTATGAATATATTTTCAAGTCTTGGTTTGATTTCTCTTTTTTTTTCTAATTTACTTATCATATGATTTGGTAAAAATCCTCGAACTCATTCTCGATATATGGTCCAGTCTAAAAATTTGATCGCATAGTACGTAATAGTCGGAAGTGATTATTGATAGCCTTCTCTTTTCTCTGAAAACGGAGAAACGGGAAGTTGAAAAAACAGAGGACGAAGCTGACTGAATATCCGCGTGGGCGGAGATTGTTCCGATTTTACCGTATTTAAATTATTCAAGTTAGGCCAGTATGACATTCGCTTGCGATCTCGATGCCGCGCGAAAAACTGGAATTGTTTTTTACGTAAGTTTTCTCAAATGAACGAGGGCGACGGGATTCTCAAGGTCTGCAGACGCCTAACGCCCTCTTTCAAGAGTTCAATAATCCTTTCTCTCAAAGAATAATGTCGTCCTTCGCGAACTGCAATCGAAGCTTTTATGCTATTCGTTTTTATATCTCAAACACTTTTTTACTTTTTGATTGTTGTTGTTTTTTTTTCAACTGATTTATCTTTTTTTTTTCTTGATTCGAATCATGAAATGTGAAAAATGTCAGTTTAGCACGATCTAGAAATATTTGTTCAAATCTGACTTTGCCTTACTCCCAAAAAATCTCGTGATAAATACCCAGACGGTACAAGGATTAATGAAAAAAAAAGTAGAATGTAGATGACTGATATAGCAACAGTAATTTATTCTCTGAAAAAAAAAAACTTGTTCGTTTCAGTAGAATCAATCATCTGATGGATTCAACGTCAGTCACGGTTGTTCTTGTTGAGTATGCAAACATTTTGGATGCACGTGAATCAAGTTTTCTGAATATTTTGCGTTCAAGAGTCAAACTTTTTACTGATTTTGCGTATAAAAAGACTTTTTAGTAAAATACAGTTTAATGCAGACTTTTTACATATCGTAGCTAGATCTGAACAATAATTAACCATGTAATCAATCAGTCTCACGGATGAACGTAAACAACATTATTCATTCAACATCGCACAGAGTCCATGTGGTGATTATTTGCTTTTTTTTTATTCCTTTTTCTATTTTCATTCATGAAAGTGACGTTATTTCAAATTTTTACGGATTTCCGTCAGCGTGTGACAAAAAAAAGTGTGAAATGTGATATACATAATATCTACTAATATCGTGAGATATATGATATTATTCAAAGTTTATATTCATTCATACATCAAAAAATTGTGTGACATGAATTTCCAACAAAATTAAATTTGATACGGACTGTGATACAGATTTTATCGGGGCTCCATGGCATTGGATGTGACACAAAGATCATAGGAAAAGTTATTCCGAACGTTATCAAAGATCAATTAGTACTGTAATAGTCACTGGAAAATGTCAATTCCTTTTTTCTGTGATGAGGAAACTCTAGAAAATTATAACCTGCTCTAATTGCTCGACGAGACCTTGCCCAGGGTTTATAATAAAAAAAGAGAATCAATGTAAACATCCGGCGTCATCTGAACCTTGAATTACAGAATCTAGATCTGGAAATGAATAATGAATTATGATAATCTAATGATTGTAAGATTAAAAATAAAATAAATAATGACGTTCGAATCGTTCCATTATCATCGTTGAATATTGCCCAGAATTTTCCCCTTTTTTTACACTCGTATCGCATAACATATAGCTATTTGTTGTTCATGCAATTATCGCGATATATCGCATCGTATAAAAAATTGACTATTATTTGTCAATAAACCAATAAATTTGAATAAATGATGAAGATAATAGGCGAGGAGGGGTTTCCCGTCTAACGTGATACGCAAGTCTCAGCATTGGCGTGTATAGTCATCATTATGATTAGAAATTCATGATTATTGGTTTACGTCACAGAGATGTTTTTATCTTTCCATATTTTCTTCTGCACGGTCATAATTTTATCAGAATTGAAAAACCAAAGAATTTTGAACGGAGAAAATTAACCAGAAAAAACGTCCTCATACGGATTTAAAAAATAATTGAATTCGATCCTCGTACAATTCAAATGAATAATTCAAATATAAACTCATTTCGATCATTAGATTGATGGTAATATAATTATTCCAATAAATTCTCGAATTTGAATCACAGTTTCATTTAGGTAATGCATGACGTATTATTCGTTCATGAATAATTCCCTCAACAAAAATTTATGTCATTTATCAACATCAAATATGAGGGGAAAATAACTCGTTGAAATAACGTGTCAATAGCTCGTGAAATATTTAGCAAATAAACGAGGAAATAACTGAGAAAAAAAAATGAAATAATAAGCAATAACTGAAGAAAATAATGAAGTATTAATGAGGAAAAAAATTCATTTACAATTACAAAAAATAGGTTAAAATACCTGAAATAACGTGAATGGAAAAAAATAATTTGAAATAAATGAAATGTTTTGAATTATTTCACCGAAAAAAAAATTACGCGTCAGTTATTTTCCCCTCGATTCAATACGCAGTTTCGATTATTTTGTTGTCGATTCAATTATACAAGATAGTAAAAAATGTTGAAGTCAAGGAAAAATCTTCGGTGGACCTGTTCCTAAATGTTGATAAACAAATTGAATACCGAGTTCGAATTACGTCTCCGATTTGATAAACACGGAAATTTTTACTCATTGTTATAAGCTGCGAGGTCGAGGTTCGAGAATAATATTCCGATGATCTTTGTTGACGAATCGATTCAACTAAGCAGATGAACGACATGGGGGCGGGGGAAACCGGTAACTCTAAGAGTTACTGTTGTTCCCGGTGTATTTCCACTAATCATTCATCAATCGGGTTTGTAATTACACGCATTTGCGTATCGGCGTGAAAAAATAACGAAGAAGAATAAAATTGTCGAATTTATTCAAGGCCTGCACTCGGGTCAAATCGACCGAAGGATAATTGATTTCGGGTAATGACTCGGCTATGACCTACAGGTCTGATTATTATTTGCATTTGTAAAATCGATGTCGACGGTACGCCGAATCTTATGGATATTCCATACGTTTCGAATGTTTAATTAAGGATGTATAGGCCATACAATCTCAACCAAAAGTGAGTCCCGTCGTCAATATTGAGTACTTCGAGATGAGATAAAAATCGGAAAAAAATCAACCACAATCAAGATGATAAGAGTATTCATTTTCAATAATAATAATTCCCAAAAGTTATCAACAAATTGTTTAAACAAATCATTGTTTAACAAACTTCCTGGTGACGTTATTTTTTTTTCATGTCAAACGAATTCGTTAATCTCTCTGAATACACATGAATTTTTTCAGAATTTTGTCACTTTTTTTAAATTTCCGTTTTTGGAAATTTCTAAAGGCTGTATTTACAAAACTATTAGTTCCACGCTCCGGAAACTTCGGAATTGTAATCTACATCGTTTCCACAATAACATATCCAAAATTCAGATTTTTTTTCTCCATTTTTCAAAATCGAAAACGGAAATTTCAAAAAAGTGACAAAATTCTGAAAAAATTCATGTGTATTCGGAAAGATTAACGAATTTATTTGACATGAAAAAAACACAACGTCACCAGGAAATTTGTTAAACAATGATTTTTTTAAACAATTTGTTGATAACTTTGGGGCATTATTATTATTGAAAATGAATACTTTTATCATCTTGATTGTGGTTGATTTTTTTCCGATTTTTATCTCATCTCGAAGTACTCAATATTGACGACGAGACTCACTTTTGGTTGAGATTGTATAGCCTATACATCCTTAACGTAGGTCCTGCTCATCGAACCGAGAGCCTAAATTCAAATTCGAGACTCGATTTTGTACTTCCATTCATGTTATTTTCGGGCCTAGGGTGTTTACATATTTTTTGCAAATTATAATCCGTGACTGGGTATAAATATTCGTAACGGGTACGCGAATGACGCTATTGGAGATTCTTTTCACGATTCAAAACAGTAATTTAGTTGATGAATAGTGAAATAAAAATGAAAAAAAAACTATCATAATCGTGTCTGGAACGCTCAGAATGCATACTATATGTTGTGATGTTAATTTATGTACCAGGCCTCTAGCCTTCAAAAATTCCTGATTTTTAGTCCGATCATTACATCACACTAATAAAAAAAATCAAATCGATTCTCACGAATCTTTGACATTTTTCCATTGAAAAATAGGACCCAATTGATATTGGTTCGGTCATTTATAGTTACAGATTTCTTAAGAATCGGAAAAAAATCAACCATGATAAAGATGACGAGAGTATTTATTTTGAATAATAATAATGCCCGAAAGTTATCAATAAATAGTTTAAACAGAACGTTGTTAAAAAAATTCTCTGGTAACGTTATTTTTTTTCATCTCAAATAAATGCCCTCATTTTTCTGAACACACGTGAATTTTTTCAGAATTTTGTCATTATTTTGAAATTTCCATTTTCGAAAATTTGTAAAGGTTGTTCCACGCTCCGGAAACTTCGGAATTGTAATCAGTCGAAAACGGAAATTTCAAAATAGTGACAAATCATGGATATTTGTCAATGTTCAATCAAAGGAAACTTTCCGATTGAAAAATGCGTTAGAAATTGCAATAAAAAAAAGCGGGGGCTAATTGAAAAATGCGTTAGAAATTTCGAAAAAGCGGTAGAGCGGTAGACAGGATCCAAAACCGTAGATCTACCGTTAAAAAGCGGTATAGCTAGAAGCGTTTGAATTCAAACCTCGAACGCGATAGTTGCGCAGTGGTTGCTTGCGCACAATATCGTTGACGGTCGAATCGCGATGTCTCGAAGCGATGCGAGTATCGAATTTACCGGTGTGAACGTTGTCAGCTGTGAAGTGAGCCTCTATCCCATTTCTCATTGCTTGTATGTATCAATGTATCAAACTATCACCGTGAAAAGCAAAGGAACACGTTTCAGTGATCATAACCGCGATTCTGAGTAGTTAGAAAGAAGAAAGAGAAAAATGGTCAAGTTGACGCCGGACTTGATCCAGCAATCCATGCAGTACATCAATCCCGTGAGAGACAGAGAGCTGGACCTGAGAGGTGAGAGTGAGGGAGAGTAGATCGCGCGCTGCGTATAGCGTCGGCTTAACATAACCTACAAAACTCTACTCCGGATGCGAAAATCGTTGATTTTAACGAAATTTTATCGTTTCAGGATACAAAATACCGACGATTGAGAACCTCGGGGCTACTTTGGTGAGCGTGTACCTCAATTAATGTACAATAATAATGAAGTATCTAACCTACGCGGTATTTTCATAGGTTAACCTTTGTTTTTCTCTTTTTCTTCATTCGTTCCATCTCGGGTAACAGACCCAACGAAGGTCTTATTTTCAAGTAAACAAAAGCAGACGTGACCTTTTTTTTCATCTCTTGATTCAACTGGTTATGATATACGAGTTTCTTGTATTTTCGAGTCTTTTTCGTCTGTTTCGTCATATTTATTTATTTCTCTGATCATTCCAAGCAGAAAGAAGTTATTGTGCTTCATTTGTTTCTATTCTTCTACCTCTGTATTAAATTCTCGGAATCAGATAAGAAAAAAACGGTCGTTTTTCTCATTTTTTTTTGCTCGAATTTTAAGGATCTAAAAAGTGTTAATAAAAATTTAAATTTCCCAAATCCTGATTTTTCTAATTATTCCATTA
>JAFFZH010011304.1:0-34551 GCA_018420115.1 Euura saliciscinereae | reverse complement strand
GGCACGTCGATTGAGACCAAGTTGATCGAAATCCGACCGCGTGTTCTCGAGATATCGTCGGACAAAAATTTGATCACGCACACACACACACACACACACACATACACACACACATACACACACACAGACGTCCTTCTGAAAATGATCGGAAATGATTCTCCGGACCTCGAAACGTGGAGATCCAGTGAAAACTCAACTTTTCATTTTCGGGGTGATTACAATAACTTCCTATTTTCTCTGAAATCAGAGATACGGGAAGTTAAAAAAAAAGCAATTCCACTTTTTGATTCATGACTCGCGTCGAGAAATGATTTCGCATTAATTGCAAACATAGAATGGCTATGCTGTGCGTAATGGTCAGTAAACGTTTGGTAAACATATTACGTGGGTAGTATAGTATTAGCAAACATCTATATGGACATAGTCTATGTATCTGCAGTAACATCGTGCGACCTAGATAGGAGGCAGTCACATTTGAGCCTGTGAGTTCACCGATGTTTTTTCAACTGCAGGATTTGGGTGTCTATTCGATCTATTTTTCAGAACTCTATAACGATGACACACAAATAGCTCACGTTGACTGATCTCATCGCGAGAATCCGATATCTCTGTGATGCCTTGAAAAATATCCATTAAAAAATTTTCAAAAATGATCAATGATCTTAATACTTCCGGTCGAATCTGAAGCCAGCAACCTAGCTGAGTTGGTAGCCAAGTGTGCTGACATTGATGAAGACGAGGCGGTGAAGCGCGAAAATTCCCATTTCTCTTACAGGAAGCTCATACTGTCATAAAATTATGAACATCAATCTGCACTGCATCATCACATTTGGAAGAATTAGAGCCCGTTTGAATACTAGCGTCAATCACTAGTGTAGGAAAGGCAAGAATTCGATATTGATATCGTGAACCGTTCTAGATGAATGTATATTGATAAGATGTCATGCATACCGTATGTACAGTTTAAGTACCCATGACCTATATACCGTGGGATAGGTCAGAGTCGGAGAGAGAAGAAAGCCTGCGGGTATGTTGGAGAATAAAAGGCAAAGCCGAGGTAAGGCTGAAGGCAGAGCATTATTGATCAGTCGAAAGAGGGTGCCGGCAGCGCCACCTTAGTCGCACGTTTTCTCATTCTCCATTCGTTTGGTAGCTTGGTAACGGTGTCCCTCAGTCACCTTGAACAACCTTCTTTATTGGGTTTGGTTTATCCCAGTACTTTCCACCGAGTCCTGTAGCTCGATTTCCACTATCTTCTTCTGCGCAGGCATAAATTAGATTACTGACTGACTTCCACTGAGCGTTCGGTATGATTTGAAGCGATCAATGACACTTTTCTTGACACTCTGAACAATATGAATGATTTGGTACACTGCGATCTTGAAGATATCGATCGAGTCGAGGTCGACGAAAGGAATCAATCGGAAGAATTTCTGTTCAACCTTTCAAGTACCGGGTTTGTCGTCTCTTTATTGATCTGTCAACAAAAAATGTGAATTTCAGTTTCTGACGAAGACGACAAAACTTGTCGTGCAGGAAACACTGAACAGATTTCTTCGTATTGATTTCTTTGTTACGACGCAAATTGTGACAAACGCATCATCTGTTTTCCCCAACCACGCAAATAAGGATGCACAGATGTTGCTAATGCTGCTTGGGACGAACGTGTTACGAATGACAAAAGATCTGACGATGATTCAACCAACCCATACACGATAATCTGATAAATCGACTCAGAAGTTGGCTACTCCGTCTCAAAATCTTTTCCATTCTTTCACCACCCAGTTGAGAAGCTTTCAGTCGTGCAAATTTGTATCCATGAACACACATGCTTCACTGATCCTAGAACGTGTAGTTGACCCTTTTTGAATGTCGATACTATTTGTGCTGAGTTTGTACCGACAAATCCGAAAGCGACACCCCGTAGATTTTTATGTACACCAAGTCGGCATTGAGGTATGACGTCAGTGTACATTGCCCGGTGAGATTCAGATTACGCAATATCTCGAAAATACTCTGGCATCAACAGAGAGCGGTGAATAGAGAGAGGGAGTGACATTCATCGGATTGGTTTCTGCACCATGCTGCGGTTGTCGTTGTAGAAACAGAATCAACAATGAAATTGAATCGTGTTTGCAGTGTATAAGTCAATAGTTATCATTCTATTCTGACGAGCGGCGATAGATTGAGGACTGCATTGAGGAGTTGCCATCCAGAAATCAACATGTCTGCGGCAATTCTCGCTAATATTTATGTACGACCGTTCACACTCGCAGTTTCACATCATTTCACACCTTTCACCGGCCTTCGGAGCCTTTATATTCGATCATACATGTACGGTGGAACCTGAATCGTTTAAACTTTTCGATTCGATCATAAAAATAAAAAAAGGCGGTACGAAAACTTGAATAACGACATTACCGACTCGGACCTATCAAACTCCATACTTTGTATGCATTCGAGATTCGATTGCACATGACCAAGTACTGAGTCTCGTTTTCTTGTGTGCTTTCAGGTGAGCCAAACTTCTACTACTTGGTCACAAAATAGATTTGATGGATTCGTAAGTATGTCCAAAGAAAATCCAATCATTGATCCATGGTCAAAGTGCAAAGGCGGGGATAATTGCGCAGACTGACGAATAACGTGACCAAAGAACGATTGTAAATGTTACATTCAAGGCTGCAGATATCCGACCACTATAAATCTCAGGTTTCAGGTCAGTTTTTTTTTACTACTGCTAGTCAGAAAGATATAATTCCTTGGGTTACTGAATAAATTGTGGTCGTCGTAACCGAAACACATTTGCGCCGGAGGGCTTCTGCGACGAGATGACATCATTATCAAAATAAAGAGGACAGCTCGATTCTTGCAGTCTACGAAAACGTCAAGTTCTGAGGCTTTCCGTGGCTCTTATAGCGAAGCACGCGTCCGCCGTGAAAGGTAGACCAAGTACTGATTCGATGTACGTGGCCAAAGAGAACGGGATGGTAACAGACGTGCAGTTATGTACTAGATAAATCATATTTGACCCAGGAGCTGGCATGCGCCCAATATACCATCACGTTCACCTGCAAGACCTTTTCAGTCACTGAGTAAGCTAGATCTGGTTCTCTCTGAGTAGTAGAAAAATAAAAATTTCCTTTCGAATTCGAGTGAAGCAGACAGCACGATTTTTGGCTTGAAGGATGTCTTTAAAAGCGACGATTTTTTAGACGATTTTGGCCGTCATTTTGACCTCCTTTATATGCTAGACAACATCAAAGAAAATCAATAAGAGCTTTGTAAAGAAAACCTTTGGAGACACTACGTACGTAGATTATTGACGATAAGACGAGAATACGTGAAACTGAAGAAGAAACCAGTTTCAAAGAATTCGCATGAGTGTGTAATATTTATCATCACACGGATATTGTTACATATCCACATAAACTTCATGGCGTTGTTTTTCATCTCGACAGTAACTAATTACCTACTCCGTGATTCCTTCTTTTTACATCGAACACGCACTCGCACAAACCATGTGGTTAACGGTTCTTGAAACGACCTTGAGGAAATTGATGTAAAATAAAAAAAACGAAAGTTGGAACGGGGATCGTCGAGTGGATTTCAATTTTCTGAACCAGACTTCGATATTCGTGGAGATAATTCCTAGGCGCTTGAGAAGTTGAAGCCTATAGCTAAAACGGTCAGGATTAGAACGGTATTGAGTGATCAAAGTGATGATAGAATCGATGATCTTAGCGGTCCTGACGCTATATAGGAGTACGTATAGGCAAAGCAGGCAGACAGTAAGCCACGCCTTTGCGCTATGTAGCTTCTCAGAAACCGGAGTTGATGCTAAGAATAAATTAACCTAGACCCCATTTTGACATCTACATAAACGGTTTCGCGCACGTTTATTTTTACTATACGTTTACTATAATCGAAAACCCCATGTCTTTGGTTCCGATGTAATTTCAGGCCTCAGATTTGTTCTGGCTATACAGAAATTCCGTGTCTGAAAATATGGTATTAGGTTTCTGCCCCGTCATAAAAACTCATCTCAAATAAGCCTGCGTGTCGTTATCTGTATGATGGCTATTGAAAAAAATTCAACTTGACTCTCGCTTCTGGATAAAAGTTTTATTTTTAGTATATCTCACATCGTGAGTACATAAGATTCAAATACTGCACTTGTGTTATCGTACTTGAAAGAAAGAAATGAAAACAAAAATCTAAAAGAAGTCGCAATACCGAAGCTTCATGAATTTCAATTTCTATTCACTCAACGGCACAGCAGCGAATTCCAAGGCTTGGTAATGTTCCCATGTTTCTTAGAGTAGTAGCGGATACGCATTCATTTTTTGCTACTTCTCTCATTCAACGTTGTCATTTCGCTTTGAAAGCGAAGACCGCAGCAGCAAACAGACTCAGTTTGGTAACTTGACTCAAACGAGGGAAAGTCGTTCACTTACTTATTTCCATTTGCACTATACGGTTCTATTCGATGAACGCATGCTGTTTCAATTGGCAATTGTGATTCAGTGTTTTTTCCAGCGTTAATCAAGGAAACAAGGAAGTGTAATCGAAATTCGGACCATGAATCAAATTATTTGAAGCATTGAAAATTGCGTCGTTATTTAGTAGATCCATCAAATGATTAAATCCAGTCACGATAACAACAGCTGATGCTGTATGCTGCAGCTTGCATAATCAATAATGGTATACACGTAGTCAAGTAATGAATGGAAGGATGGGTTGGGAAGGTACGGTGGAATTCGTACGACGCAACAGACAGTGGGTTTCAAGTGTCATTGAATAATCAAACAAGGAATGTTCGATTCAGTTCATCGAATGATCCAGACGAATCATCAATACAGTATGATAACATTAATTTTTGAATATTTTTTGATCGTGGAAAACTTTGGGAAAGAGAGGATCAGTTCGTTAGTAGTTGGCTTCGTAAACTGGGTGAATCAGCTACATTTGAATTCCTCGTGATCATTCGATCGTGGTTGAAAAATCGTTGAAGCGTATACACGACTCGAGAATAATTGTTTTTACAACCCAAAATATGCTTGAAAATATGCAAAGTTTTTGCTCGTCAATGGTGCAGGCTACATCTGTAGTAACAAAAAATGACCTCAAATTCCATCGAACAAAAATCCGTAATAAACTTTGCTACCACTAGCACTGAAAAAAATGGACAATAAAAAAAAATTCCTGAAACATCGATAGCATACTCGACGTGTGTGACAATTAGGCACCTATCGACGAACTCGGTGTAGGTTATATTAGCTCCATTACTCTATGGTAATCTTAACCCAGAAATAGTTGCACGCATGTATCTAGCACGCACGATTGAATGCTTGCCTGTACGTAGATAAGTACACACGAACTCGTCGTTTTGACTAGCCGATCATAAAGTGCAGCTGACTTAGGTACCTCTACGTGTCTGTCGTACAGAGTCTCGTAAGAGCCATAATAATTATATAACTAAGTGTATACATATATCGCAGAGAAATGTCTTGAGACTATGACAACGAAGCCTGCGCGGCGCTAGTCCTCTTCTTCCTCCATTTACACAGATATGACGGAGTTAAATTCCAATTAGAGTATAATGTCGTATTATTTTAATTAAATAACAACCAGCTGCGTGTCGGGACTTTTGCCTTCACTGTATCCAACCTAGTTCTCTCTCATTTTTACTTTTAATTCTCGCGCATGAATCATTATCATTTACGTTGGGGGGTCTGCGACGAGACCGAGCGAGGTTTCAACTCCATGTGATAACGACCCAATTTTAAAAAATACTAAAACCGGATTGTCTCAAGTTTTCTTTAAACATTTCAAAGCAGCTGTCGAGTGCTGGAAGTATGAATCGACTAATCATCGATGCTACGATTTTACGACACTCGCTAGGTTCTCTGCATATGAGTTGTTTAGCAAACAAGACTTGGTCAAGTCGTTTCGGATTACGTCTTGCATAAAACCAGACGGGATTGATTCAATCTACGTTATGATACACAAGCGAATGAATATTGCATTACTGGTATCACAATGTCCTGTGATCTCTTAATCTGTCTGGTATACCAGCGAAGACAAAAACACTGTACAGTAGTATTATTCCGTGGTTGAGTTTATTGAAACTTGTCGGTGTCAATGCCAAGAAAATTCAAATATATTTGGGAACTTGATCCGTTTGAGGGATTCAACCACTGCGTCTTTATTACCGAGACACAGATTTCCTGTCTGTTTGCTGATCTAAAAAGCCTCGTAACTTTAAATTGGCATATGAACAATTTGTCCTGACGAAACCAATAAACTATGACGACACTATTAGGGTCAGTATAAGCTAAATTTAGATTAAGTATGAAGCCGAATGCAAGACCGGAAATACTCGATGTTTCGAATCACTTTCAAGCTGATGATTAATATTTCACGACCACATGATTTCTCTGACTGTGCGGTTTCGATGATATACTTACCCGATTGACGATTCTTAAAACCGCAGAAAAGGTTGTGATTGGAAAGGTCGATTCTTGTGAAATAATATCTCCATTTGAAACCTGCACAACTTAATCGAATACCACCTGATCTATAATCATCTGTATTCGGAAACCCCTTTCTGTTTCCTTCAATTTATTTTTCACTTTCTAAATTCATCGACCAATTCGATCATGTTTGCTTTCAGTATCATTAGCCTCATATTCGAATAAACATTCGGCTCTGGGGAATTGATATTAGTTTCTAGACCACATGTGCGATCAGAGGTTGAAAAGTAATGCATAACGCATGAAAAAAATTCTTACACTTCAACCTAATTCTTCAGTTCCCATACGTACTACATCAGGTGCAGTCGAAATCTCTCGGGAAATCTCAAAGCCGGTATATCAAGCCAGATAATAAGCTTGATTAGCATTCCAGTCTACAGGATGCACACTATGTCCGTAGGTTAAAATCGGCCCAATTAACACGCCCGCAGCAATTACTATGGCATATTGTCATTAACGCTGACTAGTATGTAATTGTATTTTATCTTTGTGCCGCATCTATGACAGATGACAAATGAAATTTCGAAAGCGCAGAAGTGAATTGAAGGAAATAAAGCCACGAGTTGAACAATAAAACAAAATACTGCGGCACGAGCAATACGACATGATAAATGTCAGTACATGTTCGTTCATTTGACGATGAACCAGTAAAACCAACGGCTGGTAACGTCAGTTGTAAAGGTTACACGAGCTGTTGCATGCAAACCTGTCCAATGTTCGGTTTGTTCAACCCGTATTATAATAATCGTTCCACGTTTATTTAATCACGTTTGATTCGATGCAATAAACAAAATACGGACGGGCTGCAATTGTGAAACGGATGCTGTCGAGACTGAGGTGAAACTCGCCTCCTCGATCATGATTTACAATCGCAACGAACCGCATCCTCGCTCTTCAATTGCTGAGGTCGAAGAGGGAACCACGCGGATTAGTTGATCCCACATCTACATACAGTGTACTCGTGCGTAATGCGTATTTTTCGTTTTATTTAATTGAACGAGAAAATCCTTCTGAATATTGTGCTCTCTTTTCTTCCCATTTATTGAGAAGACTCGGATTAGTTTCAGTCACTCCCTTTCTTTTCTATGGCAAGAATATGCCCGTGACCCCACAATGCAGCCTGCGCCGTGGGAATATAAGCGTGCAATCCGAAGGTCAATCGCCTTCGCATCCATTCAAGGCTTTGGAACGTGATTTTGTTACGTCCTTCGAATCTGTGCATCGTTCGAGTAATTAGCTCTGTCGATTAGAGCCGATAATTAGAAGGCCCATCGGGGACGAACCGATGAACGGGTTTCGGTTTCAGATGTAATCTAATTCGTGGAGCTCATCAATACGGTCTGATCTGAAAGCCAAGTCTTCATAAAATTGATCGTGTCAGTGTGTTATTTATTGGATTACCGAATGTACTTTATCCAGATTAAAGAACAACACCGCAAATTACTTCTACTGGCGCCCGTGTTAACCCATTAGTGCTCGACTTCTCTCAATTATATTTTTATCAGGCAAGAATCGAGAACAAGGATAACTGGATCCTTACCGATTGTCTGACAGCCCCAGGCTTGCTCAACTGTACAGACGTTAGTTTACCGTTGAAATTTGAGTCAGTCTAATTGCGACAGACTACTCACATGATCGTCTCGGACGCCGAAAGACGACTTGATCCCATTGAGTTATGGGGTCTCACTCTCGACTGCTCTTGATTTTCGTTTTCTATCAAAACACTGTAAAATGAGACTTTGAACCCTACAGTAGAGCGGTTTCACTGTCAATGAACGACTGATGGGTATTAGTTAAATTTTCTGACGCATAACTATGGTAGGTACAACCCGAAAACACTTGTTAACCGTGTTTGGACCACGTCACGTTTGGTCAGGCCTGATGGACCCTGAATCTCGGTCACGCTTCAAAGCCAACCATCAGCCTTTCTTACGGTTCACATCGAGTTGTGCAGTCAACGAACTCTCACGCTCGGCAGCTCTCACCTACACCTCGTACTACGTCTATTGTAGCTATATCTATCTCGCTAGTCCATGACGGGATCGAAATCATTGAGGTAGAGGTAAATCTTCTATGAAATATAGGGATAGGAATTTCTGGTGAATTGAAGAGCTGATCAAAAGTCGACCGTCACAAACTTAACAACACTTTTTATCTTATATATCAAACAAGAATGATGTTTATTTAGTTTATAGTTGTGCTCTTTGAGCGCATCGCATATCAGTTCTGGTGAACTCACGATCAGCGATCCTTCCGCCAGCAGATTTTGACAAACTCGGTTTATAGCTCTGCCTCAACACAGCGTGGGCAACGAAGTCAAGGATAGTTGCAATAATAATTGTTGAATACAGCGTTTTAAAACGTGTCCACACGTATGTATATCTCGCGCTATAAATAAATGTGACGGTCGTACGTATATGACGACTGGTTTATAATAATTGCCAGACAGCCTACAATAGTTTCTATCCACAGTTATGTCACACATCGTGGAATAAAAGTAATATTCTTGTTTATCATTGCGTCGTGTGTAGTTAGCAACATTTCCATTCCATAGAATTAACGCCATTGAAATTATTGCGCGTCTCTGTTCGACTTCATGAACGTGGCCCTTTACGTCGAATTTATGAAAAAAAAAAAAATTATTAGTATCGGTTTTGAACTTTGAATCTAGTCGTCGACGCTTATGAGGTATGTCAAAATGTGCCCAAAGGAGAAGATTCAGTGTCCACGGTAATTTTTTCTTTCATATCTCGTCAAGTTGGAATTCTTTGAACAGAAGAGAATCAATGATTCTGATTATACCTATATAAACCGAAACCGAAACCTTGGGATATTTATTTATCAACGTTGTATAGAATTCTTCACGGCAGCTCTGATTGTCGAATAAACCCTGTAGATCCAAAGCTTTTAAAATCAAATACACGTTACTACGACGTTCTTATACCTAATCTTCTTTTTGTATTTATAAGTTCAGAGCTTCGTCATCGGGTATAATTATTTGTTGCGTCTGTAACCATGACCTTCTTTCTCCACCTTTACACGCCTCTGATCGTGAACCTTTGCTCCAATCTCCGCGTCAACTTCTTGTCGACAAACGAAACACTGTGCCCTACCCTAGGTGGGTGGAAAAAAAGCATCTAATCTCTAAAATTGATTAGGAATTCGAGTGCGTCTGTATAATTCATTAATCACCTTCGATGGTCTTGACACTCTTGCGCTATTATCGGGACACCTGGCTTTGACGTTTCGTATCCTAGTATCCAAAAATAGTGAAGCATTCGGACGCAAAACATCTTCAAGCTTGTTTTGTTCCTCATGTCCAACAAACTTGACAATCCTTCGGATCCGGATTCTCGACCAAATTTTTGCACTGAGATAAACGAAGTCAAAGCCAGGTGTGTAAATTTTATGAAGCTGAAGCTAGCAGCTATAGTTAGCAGCCAAAAGTGCTGAAATCAATTAGATGAGACAGTGAGGCCATATACATTGAATTTTGTGGGATATCATGTGAATGAATACTTTCATAAAATCATAGACATGAATTTTTACTGCGTTAGTTTATTCATGAAAACTTTGAAACATTTGGCTGCTGACTATGGTTCCCTAGCTTCAGCTTCATTCGATTTTACTTTCCAATAGTAGGCATGGTATAAATTTCCTATTATAATCTCGTCAATATATTCCCTGAAAGCTTGCAGCATGACGTTTCATTCATTAATTTCTGCTCCCCTTCGACGTAACGTATCTTAGGCTTTGGAATTAATTACAGCCGACTACCAAACTCAAGAGACAATGGATGGGCCTAAAAATGTTGCGGTTGGTGAATGCATGCTCGTACAGTACAGGTGCGCCAAAACATTCCCGCGCTATGTATACGTGTCGCCATGTTTAGCTATGATGAAATAAATTGCTACGTACGTAATTGTAATCGTTGTGGTAGGCATAATAATAAACTTACGCCGTTTAGTTTACTACCGGGAGTATTGCACTGCAGCGTGTACCTACATGTGCAATGTGCATATGGCGAATGGCGAATGGGGAACAAAAAGCTGGGAGCTAAAAACCCGAAGTTCATATTCGATGGTACAGCCCTGAAAGAGCAGATTCTTATCGACAATCCTTTATTCTGTATTAGCTGTATTAATTGATACCGATAGTCGAGTAGCTCATCGTCCGTGGAGTGTAAACCGGTTGTAGAAGGACGTTACCAAAATACCATACCTGCGAGATGGTACCAATTCGTGAATATTTAAAATACATCATCGACCCTGGATGCATTCGGTTCACTCCGTCCGTGTCCTTCTTTTTTTTTCATATCAGACACAATTTTCGCGTTTAGGAGGGAAGCATTTCATTAACACGTGACTCCTATCAACCGCGTAACTCAAATGGAAGAATAGGTACTATAAGAAGTAATGCCTGACACTGCGACACATTCAATTAATACTTCCGTCTCTATGCGCAAGGTTGACACAGCCCGCATGAGATGGCTCCCTAGAGTGAGAAAAAAAGTTAGACACCGGGGACTTTTTTTGTACAACTTTTTTCTTATATTTTTTTTTCCCTCGAGTTGTATAGCGGAACGATCGTTGAATATTCATCAAGGAGGTAGAATCGCATCGTCTCGTCACGCGGAGTGGCATAAATTGAAAACTTCTGAGAGGTTTAACAGTTTTCTGGATTCTCAGGCTCTAATATTAGAAAAAAAATTCAAAGATTATCGTAATCGTAGTGAATCTATTCTTGAATCGACAATTGAAACAAAAATATTGATAGATCAAAACTACCGTGAGCTGATCCACGTTTTAGATGAGTACCGGTAATTTACGTATAACAAAAATTCTGACGTATGCTACAAAAATTTAAAAACTGAATCTACAACGTTCTAGACTAATTCTTTACCGACCATGAATGTAATATTTTTTCAACACAAGTTTAAAAGAATGTCATTATTTTCAAATGACTGTAAATGAGGCGTTATGGATTTGTCCCAGTTTTTATATGAATAACTAAATTCAGATAGCTGGACGCGACGTTATTTCATATCGGAGGGATAATTAGTAGACACTTAATTCCTGGGGTCAAAGCAAACATTTGATGTCAACTCATAACGGATCCCTTTGATGATAATTAAACTTCTAAAGAATGAATTAGGGTAAAACGAAAACAAGAAAATGGAACCTGATAATGTGGGCCTAAAAACAGACCAGAAAGCGGCGAATGCGTCTATTTCCGCTCTGCACGACGAATAGTTAAATGAGAGTGGCTTTCAAATTCAGAAGAGAAATTTGAAGGGATTTGATAATCATTTTCTACTTATCTACGACATATATATAAAGTATAGCGTCTTTTATAATGTGTACAACACGTTCGGCACACAACGGAAGACGAAAAGGACGTAGTAATACTTTAATCAGTATTATTTGGCTCGTAAAAAAATCCTATCTGACGCATCGCGTGACGAAAGTGTGGGTACGAAGCCCGCTGTGAATGAACAGTATAATTGTCAAAATTACTTGATCCTTGACCGCGTTGGTTTCTAAGGATTGTCGAAATTCAGTTGCGCAAAAACTCTGACTGAAAAAATGATCCAGCTGTAATACCCATACGGCTATAATACCGAGCACAAAAAGGTCATTATCTAATGATATGTACCCAGCAACGATACGCAGCTTTAGAACAGAGAAAAAAATTACAACACTGATCACTTGGCGCCATTTTTGCCTTGACAATAAAACAAAAAATTATCCTCTTCGATTTAATTACTTTATAATCCAAAACTGTATAGTTTGGAAAAATCACTGAAATCCGCGTATCGTGAACTGTACTGAGTAACGAGGTATCAATTGTTGTTATTGAACCGTGCAGCACGCGTCTTTATAGGATTCATTCGATTTAATCCACTTAACCCGCGATGTTGAACATTTGATTAACGACATAATACTTGAGAAAACAATTGCTGTAGAACCTGTTCATGTAGTATACATTTACATTCATCATCAAGGCAGATTGTGATTTCGAAAGTGAAATTTTTCACACGAAAAAAACTTTTCGACTGTGCAGCAATACAAGGTACGATGAATTCATGTGTGTACGTGTAGTTTTCACCAAGCAACGTAGGAAGTACGGCTCGGTGAGTCTAGGCGTGAATAACAACTGGGTAGACGTACGGTCGCAGAACTGTATCTCACACTATGTATACTATAACGTTTGATGCAGCAGGGAGACCTGCATCGTGGCGCATCTGCAGAGCGTAGCAAGACTTCGGAATCAACCCGATGAAAAAAGACAGTGAAAACGAAACCAAAAAATGGTTTATTATCATGAATAACCAAACGCCGAACTAGTTTGTTAGTTATCCATCATTTTTGACCGAGCTAGAGAAAAAAAGTTTCAAGCTTTACTGCATAATCATTGCAGGTAACACCTCTCTAGTTCCTCGTGGAAAAAAACATCCCTAGTAGACGGATTTTCAAAGCTTACGTATCTAAATATTTAAGTTGGCTGGGCAACGTCCTCGTGTACGCGTGGAATACGGCCAAGCTAGTATGAGAGCCTTGGTCGTTACCCTCTGGAGCAGCGAGCAGAGAGAAGACTGTTCTTCTTTTTATCTAGCATCTTTCATCTTTTATCTCCCATCTTCGTTCTCTACTTTTTTTCTTCCTCTCCTTTCTTTTCAACTAAACGTTACATTAAAACGAAACTCGGGTTCATAAGACGACCAGAACCCTCAATATGTCCGGTTTCTAAAGAGCATGTAACAGACACCGAGAAGTTTCATTACCCCCTGTGTAGTCTTCAAGACTTACGTACGGTGTGAACGGTGCTGGAAAGCCGGCGCGTATCGTCTTACTTTCGAACAAACTTCAACGTTAATTCGATTATGTAATGTGATGCGAACCAAAACATCAGTTTAGTAAAAAGAGATATCAGTCATAGACCACTGATATCAGAGAAACAGACAAGAATGCTCTGCAGAGGCGTCCAGATCGCAGAGACTTCTATGACCGCGCGTTAACCGATAGAAGCGCCAAATCAGCAACTGGCGACTTTTTCCAACTGGCATGGGAGAAGACAACCAATCAAATGGCTATCGCTAACGAATTAACCAATCGATTTAGAATCACTTTCACTACTGAGAAAAGTGTGGCGGTGCCACTTGTACTTGAAAAATGATTTCCTCCATGTAGATGTTGAATATGATGAATATATCTCAAGATATTCCAAATCAGCGACAATTTGAGGTTTGATACATCTCGAATTTTCTCATTTCTAGTCATCGAACTATCATAGTTTCATCATGATTATAATATACAGAAATTTAATTTTCGTCGATTTACTGTTAAAGTTGAAAATAAAAAAATTAAAACCTGCGTGACCCCGGGTAACATAGTAATACCTCTTGTGCTGTACTCGTAGTATAGAGCCAGTGATGATTAGCATACACAGTGATTGCCAAGGGCTCAGGTGATTGGCGGCGTCCTGACCTTCGTGGGACGCGTGTTTCGACATCATAGCTAGAGGAGGGCGTGTCGGCGTGTGTAGTAAATCTACACACGTATATATACACACATTTTGATCATTTGCCTAGACCAATGTCATAACTGACCGGGACGGCGATGACGCGAGCAATGACGTCATACGCGAATAATGTTCACAGTAATTGCTGACGACTACCCAACTCTTCCTACGGTATACCTATATTGCGGTAAATTATAATGAAAGGTAAATGCTGTGTGGTTTGGCCTCCACATAAATTTAAACGTGTTTTCGATTCTAGAATCATGACCACGATCGTAACTTGCGGTGTAAACAGTTAATACTTGGCGCGAGATGTTACCGAGTTCTTGATGGAAGCCATATTTCGTATGTATATGTCCAGAATGACACTGTTTTTATATTAAAAAACAACGAACGTTATGATATATTGAAATCAAACGAAAGCAAATGGTATCACATGAATTTTCGATTTTGGAGGTCCGACTTGTGAACTAGACTGAATATTGTGCAATATTGTGTGCTATGTGGGTATCAAATTTTTTGATGATATTTTCTCATTTTCCGCGTGTATTAGATCACGTCATAATTTACTCTTAGGGCATGTAGGCATTCGCCGACAGAATTGTGAACGAAAGACTTCAAAAATAGAAGAAAATAGTAACCTCATTATTACTTTGAATCGGACCAGTTGAACGCGAATTGTATCTACTACGGGCATACGATCCTTCACCCTCGGGCCAATTCCTAATACAGTTTTAATGATTCTTGATTGACTTTACAAATAGGAAAATGCGGTTTCGGGAAATCGATACCACATTGGTTAAGTTTTGACAAGAATCGTGACCTCCTTTTTTGCAAATGGCCAAAGAATATTACCATTTCATAACAACATTGTCAAACAAATATTGATATCGTGATAGCCTTGGATCAACTTTCAGCGATGTTTGACTGTGGTATGCACAATTCTCGAAATGCTTGTTGCACACAGTTGATCATTTTCATAATCCTTGAGTTACGTTAACAGGTACAACAAATTCCAAAAAAAAAAAAACACGAAAGTATTAAAGTATCTGATTTTTATCGATATTATATCTATGGAAACGAGTCTTCTGTAAAAAAAGGAGAATGAATACATTAAAAATGAAGGAGTAGAAGGCAGTAGTTTAGTGACTCGTAAGAGATCGGATTAATTTCAAGGAACTCTGCGCCTCTTTCTCTCACAAGTACCTACTCAGATGTCAGTTCCATATAACTCAGCCGAGAACTCGACCACATAAAACGACACTGTATAATTGGAGTATATTAGACACGGGCAGGGGTGTAACAGCTCCTAACACATCTGCCGCCCAGGGCAAACCAGAATCTGAATTCACGTCATCTTGAATACAATCTTGGACCAATTAAGTGTGCATCACTTTTAACACTGATAGTTATTGCTAATTTTGGGAACAATGATCCCTTTGCCGAAATTCCGGATCAAGTCGTGGAAAGAGTGAATGAAATGAAGTCACAACTGTTTTAGTGATCTGAACAATTCTAACATGACATGTTCATCGTCGTCATAAAAGGTTGCAGTCCATTTGAACTAACAAATTGATGGAATGAAATTTAGAGAATTGATAATGTATCTTGGGCTAGTTTTATTTTTTCATCTTTAACAAACTATATTTATCAAATAATGGCTGGAAAACCGAACTGAAACCGACAACTGCCGAATTTCATTTCATTTGGTAATTTGACTCTGTCGAGATCTTCACTGAATTGTTAATCATTGTTGTCACTTTGTTACAATTGGATGACTGAGTTAATATTCATTAGTGTGTTTCGTTGATAATATTTGCATGTATATTGGATGACCACAAACGTGAATTATGTTATTTCATTTTCGTGCCCCACGTACGGAAATCGTCAATTCGCAAATATTTCAACTCGATTTTAACCATTTATCTTTTCTCGTCAATATTCTTCGTTTGTTTTATAACCGGCTCATAAATCCCTCTCTTTGAGTCTAGCGATACGTTACTGGGCGGGGGATGACGTCTGACCGTCGACAGACGACGACGGTATGCGAACCATATGTCGTCTACACATTTTTCTGTAACTCTACAACTACCAACATCGCATGTTTTGCGTTTAATTTTTCTTCATCCTTTTCTCTCATTGTAACGGTGTGTAATTTCGTCAGTCCCATCATGCGTAGTGAATCAAGAGTAATTCGAACCACGCTTTTATAGCTACTATAGCGAGTTATTTACAAGTCACGATTTATGAATTCGTAAGGCGAATTCATGAATGATTCGATCATCCGAAACACGAGTGATTACGTAAAAAATAGGTATGACAAGAAATACTATCATGACATGTATAAATCCGTGGTTTTTGCGCAAAATAAACCAGCGAATAATAATTATACAGGAAATGGAAATAATTGTATACCAACTACTGGATATTATTACGCTAAATTGCGGAAGAAAAAAAATTGTAAAGAAAAAAAATATCGACTCGAATGTATAAGAGTATAAAAATAAACATGAACCAGTGTTAAAAACAAATCATTGCCTTGATCTGGTGGAATAATTAACATAGGTACGAGTATTATTGTTCGTCTCTCATCGTGACATTAATAGCATTTTTATAACGCTGCTTACATTTTTTTCTTATCTTCGGCATACGCATCTTTCACAGATAGATTTTTGGTTCCTTGTGAATTTGTTTACTGGGAAAAAACAACTTGAGAAACTTTCAAATAAACGGTGAATAAACAATTCCTATTTCACTTGTATTTTTATTACTCTTCGGCGAATTGCGAGAAATTAATCCTTATCGTTGCCCTGCTTATCAGTCACGTATAACCCGAAACCTCATCCACGTAGGAGTGTCATTTCAATCAGGTGACAAGTGGAGACCGTGTGACCCTCAGTGCTTTGTTGAATAAGTGGTAATAAGGATCTTCGAGTCGTCAGGCGATTGCACACACTCAAGCTCCGAGACTTGTGGCGGGTTAAGTTTGTTCACAGTTAGCCGAAGCACAAGCAGAGACAGAACGGAATTAAAAATCGTTGAAAAATTGTGACAGCAAAAAGTCCGACTCAACGTGTAAAAGTTGCAAGAATATTTTCGCTTTCAGTTACATTACATTGAAAAACTCGGGGCTGACGTCATTCTGGTGAGAATGGTTTGAATTAGCAATTATAATATTCTCAGAGGAGGTAGAGTAATTAATAGTAGAAACAGGCCGTTCTAAATGAACCTAAGCAAAGCTGTGTTACCTATAGTACGTACGTGGACGGTAGAGTATTGATTACAGACGAAAGTGATGCACACGACTGGCTTCACTCATGTCCACGTAAATAAACTCCACGCTCATTACGGTCTTTTACGTTTTTCGTTTCTCTTTCTTTCTTCGGTTTCTCTCGGCGGGTAAACAGCGCGGATCATCGTCAACTTCACCTTCAGATATCCTTACGCAACTGCGCATAGCGTTAAAATAATCATCAACTTTGTCCTCATCTTTGTCGCATTTCAATACGGAAGGGCCTCCTTATTTATTATCTACCAATGAATATGTGTGTCAAGACAAATAGCGCCACAAGTGATGGAAGACGAAAATTACAGTGACGGAGTCTGGTAGCATTGGTAGAAATTTCTTGGCGCTTGTACGCAATTTTAAACCCAACTATCCAAATGCTGGATTTTCCCTGCTGTTATTTCCACTCTCCGCCACTGCAAGCGCTGACGTTGTAATTCGCCGTCCGCAAAGTCATTTACGTAGCTCATAACGACATAGAATTCCTACACAAAGGGATGGAAGGTGAGGGAAAAAATAGAACGAAGATTGTCTATACAAATTGTTTATTGTTCAATTTCATTTTGATTATACAATATATCACAACAGAAATGAGAAAACACGCGATCATTATTCTTCTCGTCGTCTTCTCCTTCTCCTTCATCTTCTGCTGCTCGATGTTTTTCTTCGAATATAAGATTATCACACCACACAAGTATACAATAACAAGTTCCGATGTACTTACTGCGATAGATTGATTCTCGTTGAGGGCAGCGGCCAAACTTACTCGATCGAATCGTAATTACTACATCCTGCCCTATTTAACAGCGTAACCTCCAAAGTCACGCGGATCTTTATAACGTCCCCCTATTTCAAAACTACGCGCAATTAACGGAGGAATGGTTCGAAAGACAAACAGAATGGCCGTAGGGAGCAGAAAACACTTGAGTCGGACGATCGCGTTCCTTTGTTTCCACTAGCAATCTCAAAACAAGTGAACATCGATCGCGAGATTGTGTAAATTTTTTGATACTCCGTCGGTAAAGAAGACAAAAATAAACAAATGTTGTTAACTTGTCAATTTCCGGGTCTAGACTTTGCGGAGGCTCGAGTGGCTGATTTGAGCGTACGAGTGGTTAGGGGACTGAGAGAGTTCCTTTACCCCATGAGTCATGACGTCACTTCAGACTACACGACGCCACACACAACTCGTGTACGTAACACCCCCGAGTGGCTAGTCGCTAACTCCTAACCCGAGTTTACGCGAGTAAAACCATGCCTGCGACCACCCTAACCACCGTGCTACCCTGCAGCGAGGGTCCCTTCGACCCTCACGTTATTTCAGGGGTTTCGAAGAATCGTACAAACGTTTATTTTCTCGCACACTAACAGACGTGAGAAACACAGGATTGTTGAGTCTGTTTTTCCACAATTCTCTCTATATTACGCTTTTTATTCTCTTTTGTTTTGATGCAACCGCAAACTGCGGAACTAGCGACAGAGAAAACAAACGAATGTGCGACCATACCTATTTTTCCGTAAACTTTTTGTTAGCTACTACGTGGTTCGGCTCTCAGAGTAGCGTTGATGTCTCATCTATTACGAAGGTTACTCACGATTTTTATGGCCAACTACATGTTTCTTCTTCTTCTGTGTTTCAGAGTGATCCTAGCACGGCTTTTCTGAGGGCAGCAAGAGCAGGTCAGCTCGAGAAAGTCTTGGAATACCTGGAGTCCGGGGTTGACATTAATGCTTCTAATGCTGTAAGATCTGTTTGACTAATCGATATATTTCGATTGTCGCGTTTTGTATTTTAATGTCCATAGATGGCGGCACGTGCCTCAAACTTTCGGCCTTTTGTAAAGATGAATCCAATGCATAAATAAATAGACATAATGTTTGACAGTTCACACTGTAAGATTTTTTCTAATTTTTATATCGAATACTTACCCTCTGACAGCGTCGCAACCGTTTCCCTGCGGTTGGCGTAGTGCCTCAATTAGCAGCTCCTTCAGAACACTCACTCGCGGTCTACTTCATGTTAAACTTGAAAAATTTTCACCCTTTCTCATCACCTCACTTCAAACGAACCCTTCCACGGTGTGATTTTGATGCTACCAAATCACCATTTTTGCATTGCTCCATTATTCCTTATCTACGATCATACCGTTAGACCGAAGGGACTTATAATAGTAAAAAATAACAAGTTGATTCAGGCTACCCATATGCCAGCCTTTGACTTTCCGTTTTTTTTTTGTTTTGTGCGCAATGCACAGGGTGCAATGCGATCCAAAAAACCATCGGGTACCAATTTTGATTCGAATCCGTTCATCCGTTCTTAAAATATGGTCGTTGATCGCATACGTATATAGTATACAGGATGAATTCCCAGCTACTGAACATAAGTCTAAAGTTGACTAGAATCAAGAAATGAGATTGTACTCTAGGGATGGGTGGTTCTTTGAAGAAGATCGATTCTTGAATCGAACTCATCAGAATCGATTCTGTGACGAATCGGATGTAATGTAATCGATCTTTCAAAACACCGATTTGTAATTCATTGAAATATTAAATTTATTCGCAATTTCAATAATGAATAGACATTCTTCATTTAAGACAATGCTAATTTTTCGCATATGTAATGAGTGGAGGTATAATGGAAGAAATCATAAAATAACGGTTGGAAAAGTCGTTTCATCGGGTAGAGAATCGATTCCGTAAAAAAAAAATCGCATCGTATAGAGTCGATTCGAAAGCCCGATCTTTGAAGAATCGATTCAGAATCACCCATTCCTTATGGCGTATTCGCGTTGGTGATATTCATCATAATGATGTGCCAATCAGATGTCGAATAGCACCGCTCTGAAGCTAGCCGCTACCGTCTGATTGGCTGGATTAGCACATAATTATGATTAAAATCGCCTCTAGCCCCACTGATTCTAGCTCCAACACGAGTGCGTCTCTAGATTGCAGACAGTTGGATTGGTCCAGAATCGTCTGAAAACTTGTTTCTCTAGCCAACTTCGGAATGTTCAATTTTTAGGAATCCACCCTGTATACATACATGCATACATTGGCGATAACCCAACTTTTAATTTTCGGGGTGATTACAACTTCCTTTTCTTATCTGGAAACAGATAAACGGGAAGTTAATTAAAAAGGGATCGGGCCAACGGCTTTCCGCTTTTGTGACACACAGTCACATTCGGCCGTTTTCTTTTCTTTCCGAACCCACGTGTCTCGCATGTTGCCTGCCTGCAGGCTCCAGACTAGCTTCATCTAGCGTCAACGTCGAGTTGTCAACCTAAAATCTTTTACTGTCATATCTGTCAAGTCCCTTCTTCTAATACATCGTTAAATTAGTTTTTTTTTGCGTTTGAACTGTAATAACGCATCAGCGACGTACGACAGTCTGTTTCTAAGGTATTTACGGTTTACTCGATGACAATCAAGCAGCTCGTGAACAATACTCGATAAATTCCATCCGCATTAGTCGATTTTCGTACTGCATCACATCTGTGAATAGATTGGATTCATTTCAGGCATTTGACCTGCTCACTTGACACTGAAAATTATTCGGAACTTAATTATTGTTCAGATTAACTGTACAGAAAAAAACGTGCGGTGAGAGGTTTACTTTTTTTTTGTCATCCGATCATCTCGACAAGGATTTTTCTCGTTTTCCTTACATCGTCAATTTTCGTTAACAAAACCAACTTCTATCTTGATTTATCTGTTCATTTATTCACTCGGATATAAGGTTCAATACTTCAGACAGTAATTTTGTTTTGCCTTTTCAGAACGGTCTAAACGCTTTGCACCTAGCCGCCAAAGACGGCCACATAGAAATTGTTAAGGAACTTTTGACTAGAGGAGCCATCGTAGATGCGGCTACCAAGAAGGGAAACACAGCGCTTCACATCGCGTCGCTCGGTAATGAATCTACACCACGCACTTCTGCTTTAAGATGTTTAGACAAGAATCGTCCACTGATTTTAATCGTTTTCCTTGTCTTTACCTTTCTAGCTGGACAAGAGGAGGTGGTACACTTATTGGTACAACGAGGCGCCTCCGTCAATGCCCAGTCCCAGAATGGTTTCACACCCCTCTACATGGCTGCCCAAGAAAACCATGATTCCGTCGTCAAGTTCCTACTTGGCAAGGGTGCTAATCAAACGCTCGCTACAGAGGTGAGGGGCAACTGTCTCCCATCATATGATCAGAATCGGGATATCCATCTTCTGCGCCGCTCCTTAGGATTGAATATTGAATGATTTTTTTATAGTATATCTTCGAACTGTTTGGATAGAGCGCATAGAGATCAGCTTGTATCGCTTTTTGGGTCTTTTTGAATATTAACAGACTTCAGTCCTGGAAGAATGTGTATGAAATTGTTTCTCAGTCTCAAGGTTCTCATAGAACTTCAAAACACTATCAGACTCATTCTGTGTTGTCACACGATGATCTATACTCTGCTGTTAAATGGGATCAAGAATGAAATTATTGTTTCTGTTTTTTGGGGAAAAAAACGGATAGTTCACTCAATTCAGATGTTTGAAATCGATTCTTCTGATCTAGTTAGTTGAGTAAATGCTCTAATTGTGAAGTAGCACCACAAACTCGATTTACCAGGGTCTGTTTTCTCACCAATCCCGCGAATTGAATCTCAAACAATCTAATTGCTTTAACAGGATGGATTCACGCCCTTGGCAGTGGCCATGCAACAGGGTCACGACAAGGTAGTCGCAGTTCTGCTAGAAAGTGATACCAGAGGTAAAGTTCGCCTACCGGCTCTTCACATTGCTGCTAAAAAAGACGACTGCAAGGCCGCCGCGCTGCTTTTACAAGTGAACAACCTTTAAATCTTTCTTTATCTGATTATGTAATAATCAACTGCAATCTTGTTTACTAATATCGAAACTATTCCATTATCAGAACGATCACAACCCAGATGTTACGTCGAAAAGTGGATTCACTCCACTTCACATCGCCGCACATTACGGCAACGACAGAATAGCTTTGCTACTCTACGAAAAAGGCGCAGCTGTTAATTTCACCGCTAAGGTAATGATTGAAGAGAAAAATACACTTCGACGATGAAAATCCTCAAGAGAAGCTGAAATACTCGTTGTCGATGTAGCTTCACCGTGTCTCACGCCATATTTCTAATTCCAGCACAATATAACTCCGATGCACGTGGCAGCTAAATGGGGAAGAATAAAGATGGTGAATCTCTTGATGTCAAAGAACGCCAACATCGAAGCTAAAACGAGAGACGGGCTCACGCCGCTTCATTGCGCCGCCAGATCAGGTCACCACGAAGTGGTTGATATCCTCATAGAAAACGGAGCCCCGATTGGTTCAAAGACCAAGGTCCGTATTCAGGACTGGAATTTGGAGTGCTCGACGAGTCTTGGGCAGAAATTATCTAATAATCCTGTTTTCTTTCACAGAACGGTCTCGCCCCTCTGCACATGGCTTCTCAAGGTGACCACGTCGACGCAGCTCGGATTTTGCTCTACCACCACGCACCTGTAGACGACGTGACCGTCGATTACCTGACCGCTTTACACGTAGCAGCTCACTGCGGTCACGTTCGAGTTGCGAAGCTTCTGCTTGACCGAAACGCAGACCCTAACGCAAGGGCTTTGAACGGTTTCACGCCCCTCCACATCGCGTGTAAAAAGAATCGGATCAAGGTCGTCGAACTGCTTCTGAAACACAAAGCCAGCATCGAAGCAACTACGGAAGTATTTATCCCACTTTGGCTCGAAAATCGTGTGACATTTTTTTTTAACTTTTAACATCAACCAATTTTCTCCGATAGTCTGGACTCACGCCGTTACACGTCGCCAGTTTCATGGGGTGCATGAACATCGTCATCTACTTATTACAACACGAAGCTAGCCCAGACATTCCCACCGTCCGTGGAGAAACTCCTCTTCACTTAGCTGCTAGGGCTAATCAGACAGACATTATCAGAATTTTACTGAGAAATGGAGCCCAAGTAGACGCCAGAGCTAGAGTAAGGATCCTCGAATACCTTTCGCGCTCTTCGAGGCGATAATCATAGTCTCAACAATCATTCCAACGTTCTTTTGAACACTGATTGTGAAACGAATTCAGAAGCACCGTTATATTTTCGTTATAATTTCGTCACAGGAGGACCAGACCCCGCTGCACGTTGCATCGAGGCTGGGAAACGTCGATATTGTGATGCTGCTGCTTCAGCACGGTGCCGACGTTGATGCTACGACGAAAGATCTGTACACTCCGCTTCATATTGCAGCCAAAGAAGGCCAGGAGGAGGTGCGAGCTATTCAAAGAACAGTGTTTCTCCGTTTATTGATGTATAATTTGTTTTTGATCGACTAAAACGAGTCTTTTTTACTCTCAGGTCGCCTCCGTCCTGCTAGAGAACAGAGCATCTCTTACAGCCACAACGAAGAAAGGATTCACTCCGTTGCATCTGGCTGCAAAGTACGGGAATATGAACGTCGCAAGGCTTCTTTTGCAAAAAGAAGCTCCCGTTGATGCTCAAGGAAAGGTACGATCTCGAAAATCACCCTCATCTTCCGTTAGCTCTTTATGTGAAAGAAAAAAAACAGGCTTGGCAAAATAATTGAAAAGCTACTATCAAGCTTAAAACTTTGTTGTGTTGTTGTTATTGTATATTGTTTAAACTACATTGCATTACTTCTTTTTTGTTTTTTTACTTACTCGACAGTTTTTCAGTAGAACTCAACGGGGATTTAACTACTTGTTTTTAGGCCCTGAAAGCAAGAACATACAAAAAAAATTTACATATTTCGATTCTCCAAGACGCTTTCAGAGGAGATTTATAGACCCTGAAGAGTTGTTGAAGATTGGTATGCTAGGAATAGCACAATACAAGTTCGAAAAATAGGGTTTTTCATTAGTTGTTCTCATGCACTGGGGACCATTAAAAAGTAAACATGATCCTTAATGCGCTTCATACGGATACTACGAAACCTTAACAAAATCCCTACAATAGCCAGAAACTTATCTATGAAGCTTTAAAATGATGAAAAGCGCGATTCCTCTGATTTTCAATAATTATTTTCTAGTTTTTCATTGTCTGTTCGAACTTTTTAGGACCCAAAAACTATTAGTTTCGGAGTGCTTGTTTAATTATATTGAGAAATTACACCGAATTAGTGATTTCAGTCTTGTATCTATTTGATATCACGTTATATCGTTACTCGCACACAACATAGATAACAAAATATGTTGTATACCTTCGATTGTTGTTTCATTATAATTATGTTACGTTTTATTAATTTTATGAACGGATAATCAATTATTAACATGTCTGCTTTTGTAACTAAATAATTAAGAACGGAGTAACACCACTTCACGTCGCGTCACATTACGACCATCAGAATGTGGCTCTACTTCTTCTTGATAAGGGAGCATCGCCTCACGCTATGGCCAAGAACGGCCATACTCCCTTACACATTGCTGCTCGTAAAAATCAGGTACTTACGTTGTTACAGTAAAAAACAGTATTTTATTCTCATATCATGTCTACACTCGACGTCGTTCCACACAATTTTATTACAATTACAGTTATTACAATTATAAATAGATGAAACGTCGAAAAGTCTTTCATGTATTCACATAGCAACCCGATGAATGTCTTAACTTCGTTACATCCCGCAGTGTTGCGTAATTTATTAATCTTCATTTCGCACAAATAACAGATGGACATCGCCACAACTTTGTTGGAGTACGGAGCAAAAGCGAACGCTGAATCAAAGGCAGGTTTTACACCTCTGCATCTCAGCGCGCAAGAAGGTCATACCGATATGTCGACCCTGCTCATAGAGCACAAAGCAGATACCAATCACAAAGCAAAGGTGAGTTTTAGTGTCCGATAAACATTACTTTCTACTTCCACAAAGAAATTTATTTATTTATCTCTCTTTCAGAATGGACTGACGCCGTTGCATCTCTGCGCCCAAGAAGACAAAGTTAACGTGGCTTCTATACTCGTTAAAAACGGGGCTGAAATTGACAACAAGACGAAGGTGAATAGAAGACTTCAGTAGAAAGAGCGTTGAAACAAATTCTTCTAATTCCCGATTTCTTTTAGGCTGGCTACACGCCGTTACACGTAGCGGCGCACTTTGGTCAAGCAGCTATGGTACGGTTCCTGCTCAGATCCGGAGCAGGAGTGGACAGTAGTACCGGCGCTGGCTACACGCCGTTGCATCAAGCTGCGCAGCAGGGTCACACACTGGTGATCAATCTGCTGCTAGAAAGCAAGGCAAAGCCCAACGCAGTTACCAATGTGAGTGAAACTTCGGTCCTGCATCCGCCGAGAGGAGGAAATCTCGAGTTTTTTAGTCCAACTAACGTTTTGTTGAATTTTTAACACAGAATGGGCAAACGGCTCTGGACATAGCGCAGAAGTTGGGATACATCAGCGTCGTGGAGACTTTGAAGGTCGTTACGGAAACCGTCATCACAACGACACACACAGTTACGATCGAGGAGAAGTACAAGGTACAGGCACCGGAATCGATGCAGGAGACGTTCATGAGCGATAGCGAAGACGAAGGTGGTAAGTTTCTGCCCAATTATTCAATAAATATGTTTTCAATATTTTCACACGCTCATATATTATTTTGTGTAAAGTAATATAGACGGATTTGCATAGTAGTATGCTTGCCGCATCAAATTATCTACATCATGTATATATTACTTTCCTACTATTTTTTTTTTGGTCCACGAAAAGCTAGTAAAAGAGCACATGAATTATTTCTGGATATATAGCGGATAGATTTTTAGATTAAGGATATTTCTAGTTCACAGAGTGACGTGCGATTAGTTAGTCGGTTGCAATAAGTATCTTGATACCACGCTACGTTTTATCTCGATTAACTCACAACCAGTAAATATTGGGTCACGATGATTGTCATCATCCACTGATTTAGCGCATCGGATAATCAATCACAGCGATTAGCGTTAATGTAAAGACGACTTTTTTACCATCTTTGGAAAATATACTGTTGCATGTCTGTAGAAATTCCTTACACGTTGCATGAAGCATCTTTTGGCATGGATTTTCTTTTTCCACTAACTATAGACAACTCGTGTAGTATAAATAAAGAAGTAGAAATCCTCCTAGTTTGTTTCCCTGATTTAGAAGTCATTCCTTTTCCTTGCCGATTAGATACGAGGGTACAAAAATCGCCATGGTTTTAGGGCACGGACCACTTTCGATGTTGACGCTAGAAAATCATTAGAAATTTTGAAAAAAAATTTAGATGTCTAGTTAGGTGTTGAACGCAAAAAATAATTATTATAGACGGGATTTAGGCACCTTTATAGTCGTTAATTATTATCAATAAGTTTTCATCAATATCTATGTGTTTCATTCATGAACATACGATTTGCTTCCGTTGTTATGTTACAAAGTTGTATTCATTTGGCAACAGCATGTTAAATAGCACTTATTTTCACTGGGTTGTTACCGAATTTGAAATCCTATGAATGAATCTGAAGAAAATTATTATAAACTAAAGCATTGAAACAATTTTCTGTAGTTAGTATAGGCTCGGAGAACGACCCGGTGAATAGTAAGGTGTTGAAAGTAAAGAAAAATTGCAGAATATTAGGGAATAATTGATGGTAAACTACCTTACTTGACGACGTACGATATAGGTGGCGACGAAATTGGTATGGCAGCCATGAATGTGTACGGGCAGCCGCCACACGCGCAACATGTCTACCTCCCTTCCTACTACCAGGGCCAAATGACATACACTAGTAAGTTCAAAGCTCTCTGTGTCTCGTTCAATCTCTCGTTGCACCTTCCCCAACACCCCTCTACCTTCCGACTACTCTTTTACATTCGTTTTCAGGATACTATTTGATTTTTTTTCCTATAAATCTTACATCCAATTACCACGCAGCTTATCGCAGTAATTAACATCAACAATGACACACTCATCACTAGGCTTATGTATCTAACGTTTGAAACACAAATCGCCTCGGTGAACTTCAAGTTTTCAAAGATATCATGTTCCGGACAGAAGAGTATCTATCCAGCGGAGCGAATTTTGTCCGACGTAAGCAAGCCGTAAATTCCATAGGATGTTTCAGTTTCTAAATTTGTCGGTAGAAATGATCGTAATTTAGCACGTTTGTATGTAGGGGAATTCAAGGTTGATGGTATAATTTACCCGGACGAGAAAATATTCTCACACCCTCCAAAGGTTGTTCGGACGTTTGTGGTTGGTTCAGTTGCTTAACTGTATAAACATTTGGATCTATAGTTAGTTCTAATATAGGTCAGAGTCTATTTACAGAAAACTTAAATGTTTCAAGCTCCAAATGCCACAAAATTTGAGAACTTCCGCAGTGTTCAGGAATCCCCTTACGCTATACTCTCAATACTCTGATGCTACGTACTCCGAAAAAAATAAGAAAAAAAGAAACAACTCCCAATTCATCGATCACACAATAGCAATCGAATTTATCGTATTAACGTTATCCAGAGAAACAAGCTTTCATCGCGTGCATTAATTATCGATAATGTAATTGAATTTAGCTGCTTTAACGACGCATCAACAAACGAAATTAAACCAGACCCTACATCGAGGTGAGGTGGTTGTACGAGTGACTACCAAAGTTTTATGTTCTGTCATTAGAGGAATATAGGGCATTCTATTGTTGATGTAATTTGCATAGTAATGAGTTGACTTTGTATAAAATTTCCCACTACGCTATTATGCTTCCCTACGTGTGTTACCAGCCGTTACGTATATGTGGCAGCGTGTTTTGATCCAGCTCCACTCTTTTTCTCTCCACCTACCTGTTACGTAAGGCAACTTCTGCGGCCTTGTTTCTTGGTGGCTCTTGTTTTCTAGTGAAGCTTAGTTTGACTTAGGCTGGCAAACTGCCAAGATCGAATTTACCCGCTAAAATATTCCAATTTATATAACTAACGTTGAAAGCTTCGAGGGTTTTACACAGTTCTCGAGTATTTATCTCACTGTGAAATCAACTATATGACTCCGCTAATCAAGGGCTGTCTTTCATTCGAATGTTACAAAAGTCCCATTGATATTGTTACGTGGAAATTTAGCCCGACGAGTTGAAACCACAGTCTATCCGCGTCGGTTGGGATAGTGCGAAGTGTTAACGTTGAACTAAAAGTAACGCTGATCAACGATTGACGCAAACTCTGATAAACATTCGATCAATCACGGTGGAAGCTGGAAGCTGGAAGCTAAACTTTTAAATACCTATCTCGTTAGGTGTTGAATAATCGCTTGGTACAGAGTATATAACTCCGGCTCGACGACGACTTTATTCGTTTCCGATAAGGAATACATAAACTTCATCATCGCTTAGCCATACCTCTGAAATACAATATGGCTAAATTGTTGTATGTCGTAGAATGGACCTTAGTTTTCATCCAACGGCAGAGGATGAAATAGTTTCGGTGATCGGTTTCGCGGTATAACTATTTGCTGAGAGTTGATCGCTCATGGTCTTGCGCCACGCGGGCACTAAATCACAGTTTGTTATTTTTGTTTATCAAAATTTAATCTTTTTTTCTTGCGTATTACGTCTCTTCAAGGCCGAGGGTTATCGCTTTGATGCTCGTTAAAATATAGTAATGTGTAAATATAATTGCGAAATATTGGACCATCTGATCTTATTATAAAATCAGTGATTCATGGAATGAGGTCACATTTCTAAGCTCGTTCTCAACAAGTATTCGTTCTAAGGCAGTCGCTGTTCCTGGTCCGCCCGTTGCGAGCGCAAAGTTTGAAAGTTGAAGAGGCAAAGAAGCGAAGAAAAGAAGGATTCTACCTCGTATAAAGTGTCGTTACGTTACCCATAGATAAAAATTGAGGATGGAAGTGAAGTTTTAAAAAATATATTTTTTTTATTCTATAAATAAAATGAATTGGCAGTGGTCTCGTGACTCTCTTTTTCAGTAGTGCAGTAAAAACTGTATAGACTCGTAGAGAGTTTGAATTGTACCATACAATTTGTACATGAAGAACATTACATAAATTATTCATACGATAGTTTTGTTTAAATGTGTAAATCAGTTTTTATATACTTTTGCGAGAACTCGGTGCATAATCTCATAGTGATATTTTCTACGTGATTGTTTACCGTTGAATTATCGATAAAGTTGTTGATCGAGGATCAGTATCAAAATGCCTAAGGAAAAAGTGAAGGGAAGGAGAAAAAGAAAAGGGAGGATGGCTTGCTGCGGGTGTGCCAGTAACAGGAACAGCGGGCTAATGAGTAAATATGTTAATATTCATTAATTCAGCGAATTAGAAAAATTAAGTTCACCGTATTGCAGTAATTGGCATAGATGAACGTGAAATTTTGCACGTTACATAATTTGCCAACTTTTTAAAATTCCTCTTGAATTTAATGAATGAAGCGTTCATTGATCCGTTCGTACAGCTATTCAACTCCCGATCATATCTAAAACGCTTCATCGAAACAGTCGGATATACTGCGAATGGAAGAAAGTGATTGTATTAAATTTTCGCAATTGCGTCTAGAAAGAGTGATGCCATAATTCAATTGGCATGCATGTTCTACAAGATTCATTAACAAGCACTACGTCGGTGTGTAACGCTTGACAGATTAACCGAGGAACCAATTATAGCTGTTAACTGTTGCTCCGTGAAATGGACGAAGGTTGAATGAATCTTGAGTATTCGTTCTAGCTGATTGATACGTCTGTCTTAATAGTAGAGTTAATTAGCGTATGGAGATGAATGGAGATGTTTAGGTAGTGGGTCTTCAGGTATTCAGCATCGTCACGTCCTGTTAGCGATGCATTTGTGGTGCCTATCCATGAACCCGGAGAGAAATAGGCACTTGGCGATTTCGTTATCGATGAATTTTATGATCGAGATGTAATCAAACTTACTTTTTTATACTCTTAGACGTCAATGGATATATATATATATATATATATATCTCAATGTTATCATGTTAGATGCAGATAACTAATGTGCTAATACGTCATAGAGGTATCAGATAACTCGCCAAAAATTCTTCATTAACATTTCCTAGTTCTATTAAGTTACAAGTGTAAAAAATTTCTCCTCTTTTACCAGCTCCGCGATGCATTATATATGGAAAAAGTTCTCCAAATTGGGTGGTAAAGTGAGAAAGAACAAAGATAAAAAATGTAAGTTCTAAAAGAGAAAAAAGTATTCTACAGTTTTTACGAGCATTGATGAAAAAAAAATTGTGTAGTAGATCCCAAAATCTTGCTTACGTCGATGATCTAAAAATGTATCGGCTAGATATATAAATACATAAATTAGCCGTGATAATTGAGGCGAATATAGGTAAAAAAAATACTGAATTTTTATAGGTATACGGTTTCAATAAACGTTTATCGCAAACAATTTGGTACCGGAGCAATTGGGTCGAGGTGAACACACATGTTCTCGGAAGTCGTATTATTAATATTTTTATCTAACAAACTTCATTAGACATAATTCTATAGATACTTAATGTCGGTGAAAAGATGTAGGTCGTCCGGCTGTGAGGTCAGCTGTAAAGATAGATCGAACCTCAGAAAAACAGATTATATCTTACCGTCAGAACTATGCGGCATTTGGTACTCCATGATCCCTTATACATATTTCTAAATATCAAAAGAACCTTCCGCAAGCTGGGAGTATCCGATATTTCATAACTGCACGTTACTCTAATTGCAATATAAACTAAAATCTCAGCTTATCATGCGCTTAATTAGCAGAATAATAATCGACGCTACAGCTGCATTATCTCTTCTGTGATTTAATTTCTTTTTTCCAACATGCTGTAGATAGGCCTAATGTTAATTATAGCAACTTAAAATTAAACCGATGAAGGCTTTAGATAATTGACAGAAAAATTTTTCTGCATAGACGTAAGTAATTGAATATACGATGCATTGCGATGCAATCTTATCGATTAGAATCTTCCTGCAAGAACATAAAACATTACACCGGTGATCTATCGTTTCAATCTTTTCTCATTACTCCTATGACATCACTGGCCCTGCGCCATTAAGTGTAGGTTGAATTTGTAGGCGGGTAGACAATTGGATAATTGTGAGTTACATTCTTGAAATATCTGTGATGCTCATTTGAAACATAATCAGTCTACAGTTACAGCTGCTCGATACGCGATACGGTGAGCTCTGAAATTTAACGTTTCGTGTTAGACTAAGTCGATGAGATTCGTTTTCGAAATCATGTGAAACTCAGATCGAATTCTTTATTGTTTACTTGTTGGGATGACAGTGAGTAATCGTCTTATCCAATATCAGTTTATTCTTATCTCCACACGTCTTGTCGCGTCAAACCTAAATACAAGGCACATATATGCACCACAGACATGTAGAAAACCCTAGAAAAAAACAGATTCTATAAGTTATCAAGAACCCGTTTTTGTGATAAAATGTGATTTGTTATCGATTGCAGTTTGAATATTGTCTTTGAACAGGCTAGTGCAAAATATTGAAGCGAGCGCAAGTTCGATATGCGCAAGGCGTTTTTAAAATTAATGCTACAATTTGGTGACGGAGAAGTTTGGTAAATGATTAGACTACAAAGAATATCTGAAATTAACGCTGTGTGCTTTTTGACCTACGGCTTCACAGATACATATGTTGCAGCAGCCTTTCAATACGCAAAGTGATAACAGTCATTATCAAAATAGTGTTTTTTTTTTTTTGCTGAATATAGAAAATCAACGAATTCAAATAATCTCATTAACGTTACTTGGTTTTAGGCGAAGACCCGATGTTAAGCGACCAACAGCAGTACCGCTACATGACTGTTGACGATATGAAATCGATGGGCGATGACTCTATGCGTTTTATTAACGTGACGGATGACGAGAGAGACAATCGACACTCTGGCGGTAAGATCAGTCCCATTAGTCTCATTGAGCCAATTCAGATTTTACCAAATTTTCTGGTATTTTTTCTTCAGTTTTAATTGTATTCTGAGTTAAGTAGATCTGGAATCTTTGCTAAAAGCCTTCGTCTGATTATTTTGATTTCTATTCTAGCTCCAACCGTTACAGAAATGATTACAAAGGAGAGTTATCACCGATCCAATGCCGTCAATCACAAACCAGACAATGTGGATATCAACAGGCATCCGATACACGTTGGGTATGTATTTAAGATTTCATGTAGACTAAAATTAAAATCACAGTCGTCACCATTAACAATAGATCTTTTTTTCTTATGAAGAGTAATGTAGTTTTGACAAAGAGCCAACGGAATTGAAATTGATATTTTAATTCCAATAATTGAATCACACAAAGTCTCGCAGTATCCTTCGTCGTCTTGTACCCACCGTTCATCAGTTGAATGTGAACTTTGACTATTTTCTGCATTCCGTTACTACGGGGTAACTTAAACTCTATCTTGTGTTGAAATACTTGAAACTATAATACGCTGACTCCTGAATCACTATGTCAGATGTAAATTCTGTGAGATCGATATACTCGTACATTTAACATAAATTCCCATAGACAGATAAGCAGTATCGTATCACAGCGGTTTGAGAAGTAACGCTTATCCGGCACCGATAGATTCCAGCGTAGATTCGTAACGACGATATGAAGGCTCGTCCCTATTATTTAATTCATAACATTCTTTCGGAGGCTATTACTAGTCTGATATCAATCACGGCTCGTTAAAGATATGATGGAACTGATTTCCCCATTTTTTATACCACAGAAGTTCGAAATTCGATTTTTATTCTAATGTGCTGTATGAAATTTAAATACAAGAAGTATCGACGTAAATAAGTTTTAAATGAATATTCTTGCTCGATGTGGATCTGTTTGGAGACTTTGAGGATCCCGATGTAAATACTGAACTATTAGTCTCTATTAATTATTGAAAGTTACGATATTGTGTATTATAGTGTGATTTTGAGTGTGTTGGCGGAAGACTGCTTGCTACTAACAACATATCAGTAGAATCTTGAACCAGCTTCGATTCAGAGAATCGAATATCAACATTTAAAAACTGTTATTCACGGTCTACAAATAATTTGTTTAACAAAAAAAAAATCGGTACTCCGTTATTTGTTGAATCCGTTGAATATTTTAGAGTCCATTTCACCACTCTTACGATTCTGATTAGTTTTCTAATCCTCAATTAACGGTGTATGTGTCGTGTGGTAGTTACTTGGCATGGATTTTGGAATTGAAAAAAATTGCATAGTAGATTTCATTTTTACAAGCATTTATTTTGTTTTGCAATATTATAACGAAGATAATATCATTACTGCGTCAAATAATGCCATCAATGCAGTAAATATTCTAATTTTCCTGGGTCACTAATTCAGTGGTGGTAATTCGATGACGACTTTACAAGAGGAGATCTCTGTGAAATTCTGATTAAGAATCTTTTTTCTCGTATTTTAACATCTCATTCTCGTTTTGAGTACTTATTTATCACTTCGTCGATACGAAGAAGATGAATCTCACAAAGCTCTCCCTTTGAGTGAATCCTTTTTTTTTATGAAAATGATTAATCCCTGATTAAATAAGAGATAACTGCACCGTGAACTGAGATTACGAATGTATAACTAAAAAATAAATCTCAAATAAGACACTCTGCACGTATTGAATTTCAAAGCGGAAGGGTTTGATAGTTTAAATATTAACAGGGAGGATACATAGTTCAGTGGGATCTGTGAATCTGTTAGCGAATTAGTATCACCTTCTTTGACCCTTCGACGATGATTACATTGAAAATGGTCATTCATCTCACTCGCCATCCTCACGATAGTTTATCGTAGCACCCTGGTAGATTTAGAGGGATTGTTGAGTTTATGATAAATGATAATATAACGAAACGAGGTTTCGACTGCACGGTATGCAAGCATGAGCACGTATTAAAGCTAAATTCGTTAATCACACATAGTTCTGTTCTGAGATTAGCGCGTCACTAGTGTCGTTAAACACATCACTGGCCGCCCTTGGTATCGTGCCTAAAGGACAAGGGATGTGGAGGGACAGGTACATTATATCAATTTTATAATTTTGCTTAATTTATTTCGATATCTGTATAGTTTTTGGTTTTTTTTTAAAATTATTATTAGTTTTTTTTTCTTCCAAATTCAAGGTGTACATTGAAATTCTCAATAACTACTATCCATTCGTTTTTTAATTAAAAACTTTGTAATATTTGAA
>JAFFZH010011303.1:0-37522 GCA_018420115.1 Euura saliciscinereae | reverse complement strand
ATTCGTGACTGGTGACGCTGCTCTGATTGTATCCGCTGAAGTTCCGAGCACGGATAAATGGAGTGATGGGATTTTTTGCCAACGGCTTTGAAATCACTGTGTCATCCAATTGACCCGTAAAGTTGTATATATAAAAACTGAATCTCCGTCACTAGTCAAGCTTGCAGTCACCCTCCACGGAGTCATCAACGAAAAGAGAGAAGGTGGCTATGACGTTACACATTAGTCTACGTCTGAATAGCCAACAAGAAGTTTACAATTCATGTATCTTCATCAAGGATAATTGCCTGAAACCCTCATCTCATGTTGTCTTCTCGTCTGATTGAAATAAATCCATGCCCATGGGCACTCATCAGACGATCTGCCGCAATGACCGAAAAACAAAGGAACGAATGGTTCTTTTCCCGGAATACTAGCACTCTTGTGGATCCAAGACACGTCGTTTATTTTTGGATTCATTTCGGTTTAGGTTTGACCATGGGCCACGGTCCAGCGCAGATTAATTGATGGTCAATCAAAGAAGGGCCGGCGAAGATTTTCCCAGGTGTGGAGTGATATATTGATATATATTTTTATGCCTGTTTTCGATGCGTAAAGTGGCACTCTGAACAAAGAATGACCCTGGATGATTCGTCACGAATTCTGAATTACCCTGTTTTAATGACATCTTTGAAACGTCTCTTTCCGTGCCATAAAGTGCCGTTTTAATGCCTGTGCCGTAAAAAATATTTATTAAGGAAATGGCAGAAGAACGTGCATATAGATACTGCTGTACAAAGTAGTAAACTGCGGTTTGATCACTTTCAGTGTTTTGTGCAGAATTTTTTGAAACACATAACTGATAACAAACAGGATATGGAACAAAGTTGTAGAATAATGTATTCTCGTGGCGATGGGTTGCCACGTCCACTTGTACAATTTTTTTTATGGAAAGTGAGCCAAGATTTTGAGGTATGGAGTCCCATACCTGCTTGATTCTGAGATATGAAGTACTCCACCAAAACCATAGGGGGATCGCCGATCCTGGAATTACGTATTCATCCGCAATCTCATCATAACTCTTGTCAATCCACGTTACTCACCCAGTGGAAAAAATCACGACTCAATAATTACTTTTACGATGATGTCCGAACACACGACATGGTGGAAAAAATAGATTTCCAAGCAAGTCGAAATTGATCACGTTCAACCGAGGGTTCCCCACTATTAAAGCCAGTTATACACCTCACTAAAAAGTCGGTTAAAGCCAGTTAAAAGCAATTGAAGTGAGTCAAAGTCAGTTGAAGGTCAGTCGAAGTCAGTCGAAGTCAATCGAAGTCAACTAATCTCGAATGAAGGAATGCAAAATCTTTGGAAGTAATATTGTCTTTGAACTAATAATTAATGCCAGGCTGAAACCCTCATCTCATGTTGTCTTCTCGTCTGATTGAAATAAATCCATGCCCATATGGGCACTCTTATCCGACAATCTGCCGCAATGACCGAAAAACAAAGGAACGGATGGTTCTTTTCCCGGAATACTAGCACTCTTGTGGATCCAGGACACGTCGTTTATTTCTGGGTTCATTTCGGTTTAGGTTTGACCATGGGCCACGGTCCAGCGCAGATTAATTGATGGTCAATCGAAGAAGGGCCGGCGAAGATTTTCCCAAGTGTGGAGTGATATATGTATATTAGCATTGAAAATGCTTCCGTTTTCGGGTCAGTAGTGAGGTCTGTGGGATCAAATCTTGAAATGATGCAACGGAAACGATGCAACGGAAGCGATGCAACGGAAGTGCGTAATGAAAAGTTGAAGAAATAAATAATAAAAGAACAAAAACAATAGAACGAGGGAGATTTAGGTGATGTAGATTTCACTGTGCACATAATGATTCTTAGTGGAATCATAGATGGCAATCGTAATAGCGCAGCATGTTAATCAACCGCTGCGTGAAAAAAAGTTTATAAATAAATAAATGAACAAAAACAATAGAGCAAGGGACATTTCGGTTATGTAGATTTCACGGTGCAAATGACGATTCGTAGTGTAATCACAGATGGCAATAATAATAGCGCAGCATGTAAATTCAGAGATTCAGATGAAAAAATGCACGAAAACTAAGATAACGAAGGACATTTTCAATGCATCAGCTGCTTGCGTTACATGCAAGATCTGTATATTTTGATATATATTTGTATGCCTGTTTTCGATGCGTAAAGTGGCACTCTGAACAAAGAATGACCCTGAATGATTCGTCACGAATTCTGAATTACCCAGTTTTAATGACATCTTTGAAACGGCTCTTTCCGTGCCATGAAGTGTCGTTTTAATGCCTGTGCCGTAAAAATATTTATTAAGGAAATGGCACAAGAACGTGCATATAGAAACTGCTGTACAATGCAGTAAACTGCGGTTTGATCACTTTCAGTGTTTTGTGCAGAATTTTTTCAAACACATAACTGATAACAAACAGGATAAGGAACAAAGTTGTAGAATAATGTATTCTCGTGGCGATGTGTCGCCACGTCCACTTGTACAATTTTTTTTATCGAATATGACAAAAAGAGAACAATATGACATGATCAAGTTATAACCATGAAAAATATGACGATGATAAGTAACTGATGTTAAATGAACCTTGGAATATTCAAAGACTTGCACACCTTAGCCTGTATTACCACGCAAAGACAACTGCAGGTTAAAATAAATAAAATGGGGGAAAATACAAATCAGGAAAGACACAGGAATCCGAAGCTTGCGAAATATATTTCACTAGGGGAGAATAAAAATAATATTTTTTATCAAAATAAGAAGAGGGTCAATCAATCAAGGAAACAAGATATTTTCTGACTTCAATCGGGAAAGACAATGCACAGCTAAACGCTGCTGCAGCGGTGTTAATGTCTACTATAAGGAATCCACTATATTCGACAAGTCGAAGTATCGACGACCTTCTTAAAATAGGAGATAAACTGTATATCAGTAGCAGGCTCGCACGTCATGAAGTTTATGCGAACACAATAGATCCAGAATACTTGAAACGGTTGATTTACAACCTAGAAACGTTGTCATTAATTCAATAAGTCGTGAGTTAGAATTCGAAGACATAATGTTTGGCCATCGATTCACGATAACAGTGAGATTGGTATGCCCAATTTAAAAGGCGCCTTAGTTCATTTATTCGCGAGTTTTATGTGTGGTATACTAACGATGAACAGAATATCAGTAGCAATTGGAAAACTTGATAATCACATTTGATTCACATTCGGGAGATAATTTCGCGAAACCGTGTTTTGACGGAAAAGCTTGCTTACTATTGGTTGATTCAATACAATCATTATGCTTATTATCGAATAACAGTATTCCTGAAAGTAATCAACGTTTCGGTGAGCAATATGATTTAACGCCAGTCAGTATTACTATGAATGAAATAATGGCACAGAATCAATTAAAAGAGGCGAATCAAGTTGATTTGAATATATCACACAGTCAGATTTGAAAAAAGGCCGTTCGACCAAAAATGACGTCACAAGTTGAAATATCAATGTTGAAAGTCAGCGAAAAATATAGGAGAAATATGACTTGCCAAAAGAGGAGAAAAAAAAGTTTCTAGACAATGTGACGAAGTAAATATCACGACTAAGAAAGAGAAAGAGAAAAAGAGAAAGACAGAGAAAGAGAAAGACAGAGAAAGAGAAAGAGAAAACAAGAAACAGAGAGAAAAGAGATATCGGACACTGAGACCAATAATAGGTGTACCGAAGGAAGTCAGTAGGCCTACGACTTGTGAAGAGAGACGATTTATTATATGTGATCCAAAAACTCTGTTAAGTGAATTCTAAATATATCTACATACAAAATCCTGATCAGGTAACAAACAATTAGAATCACTGATACTTAACCAGACAGACGTTTATATATATATGGTCACATTATATTGAATATTAATAACGGAAATCTCTTTCACATTAATTTACCAAGATCTCATATCTCTATATAATTCTCTTCTCTGCTTTCATTTACACTACGATACTGAAATTGATCATTTTTAACTATTTATATATATATTCGAATATTTATTGCTTGCGTTACTATTTACATTTTTATTTATACATTGTTTCGTCCCCATTTACCTTTTAAGTGATCTTTGTTGATGTAAACCATCGCGTGAGGTTTGTTGACGCGCAACGTGTAGGATTTTTTCGTAATTATTATAAAAGAAATCGTTTATATTTCAACAATAGATGAATAAATGAATATCTAACATTATTTACCTTTACAAAAATTTACATTCTTGTCTATATTTATTTGATTATTTATTATTCCTTTCTTATTAGTATCAAAATCGTTACAACAACAATATATCGTCAAAGAGTAAAAGAATTTAAAGATTCGTTACAAAACAAAATAGAGTGATAAATGCATCACAAAACCGGCTGAATATTGGGATTGAGAATTTCAAATACAAAAAATGATTTTACAGATTCGAAACCAATTGTTCAAAGTACAGAAAGAGACAGAAGTAACATTGCTCTTTTAACGGACGAAGACAGGTTAGATAACATTGAGCCTTTTCTTGATTCGAATTGCGAAAAATTAAGTACATTAATTAAGTCAATGAATGGTTTCGTGCACTAAATGTGATGCTAAACATTTCAGAGGAGAAGTGCAGTCGAACAAACTATCATTCGGAGACTGTTGTGCTCACGGAGAAGAATATCTACACAATTTACCAAACCATCTTCGTGAATTAGAAGAACTATTCGATGGTACACATCCTAATTCAAATGATTCCTTCGAACGTATTCGGTACTATAATAACTCCTAATCTTTTGCATCTTCTGATGCTATCTTAGTAAACTTGCGAAAATAGTATGACATAATAATCGAATGAGTCATTCTCGGAAATAAAAAACAATCAACAATCAAAAAGAGCACGCGAAGCGCTATAAATCTAGTGGTATAAAAATATACTACATATTTTTTCAATTGTTCCCCAACCGTTGAACCTCAGTATTCATGGCTATCTTGACCCACTAACTCATTGGTGCTCAACCAGCGTAACGCTTTCGTGTGACACTTAATCGTGACATTGAGTATCTGGACCCCTATACTAAACCAGTGGTGCACTATTACCCCGAGAATGGAAGAATTTTCAATGCTAATGCTAAAATGCTAATATATGTGGGGAGGGCGTCCGAAAAATATAGAACTTGCCGCGGCTTCTGCGAAAAACGTAATCCTTGCCGAACAGTTACTTAACGCGGGCGCCCCATACAATATTTTTTGATGCCGGTTTTCGATGCGTCAAGTGGCACTCTGAACCCCTAAGAATGACCCTGAAAGATTCGTCACGAATACTGAATTATTCTATATTAATGACATCTTTGAAACGTCCATTTCCGTGAAATGAAGTGCCGTTTTAATGCCTGTGCCGTAAAAAATATTTATCAAGGCAAAGGCATTAAGAGTCACCTTGACGCCACTTGAGATGCACATGAACATGCGTATAGGAACTGCTGTACAAAGTAGCGAATAGAAGCTCACCTTCTGTGCGAATAGAATTAATTCAACATTGGTTATACAGGGTATCCGAATAAGGACCCAAAATTCACTTGATTGAAAATCGATTTGAGTCAAGATTCAAATCTAAAGTTATCGATTCACTCAAAGTTCCACCTACGAACTTATTTTGCATTTGTATTTGTTTTACACAATAAACCAGAGTTTATTTTGTGATCATAAACGCATCGGGTTGTGCAAATTGCCCAACAACCAGATCCCCACCACACCTTACCTATCGCTCGGTTCTGCGAGCAGCTATCATTAACTACTGCGTGACAAGAACTGATTTTTGTAGATTTCGAACAACCGCACATCCCATTGGCTCTACGAACGGTATCGCTGACCAATACGTGTCGACGTCCGTTTCTCGTGGCTTCCAAACTCCCCCACGCATCCGCACACTTTTTGTATAAAAGCTGCTCCATTTTGGTGCCTTCGTCACTTGACTGAATTAACGCGAACTAATTGCCCCTTAACTCGGTATTTTCTTCGTCAGTCTACTCGATATACTTGACAAACTTCGACGATGAAAATCGTTATTTTCCTTGTCGCGGTATCCGCTGCGAATATTTTTCTGAGTGTTAACGGTTACGAGGCTCCAACACCTGATATCACTGTGTCGAATTCTGGAGAACTCCAAGTATCAATCCCGGACTCTCCTGGGGTTCAGCTTTTTGCGTTTCATGGAAACATAAACAAGGAGCTTGAAAGTAAGACGTACACATGATTTGAGTAGCCATTGCGCTCGTCACTTTCCGACGAAATTTTGAACTTACGAAATGTCTTTGATTCAGATGTCGACGCTGGGGAAATGAGCCAAGATATACTCCGCCAAAAAAACGGTCGATGGACTTACAAGAACCCCACGGCTCACCTGAAACCAGGAGACATACTTAACTTCTGGACAATGGTTCACGTCGACGGAAAAGGGTATCAGAAATTATTCCAAACCTACACTGTGCCTCAAAGCAATCAACCTGTCCCTGAAGACACCAAGCCTGCTTCCACCTGCACGAAATGCGCGGCGGCGAGCGAACCGGCGGACGAGCTGCCGAGCAACCCGGCGGCCGAGCCGCCGATCGAGCCGGAAGATTGAGCCTGTGAAAATAAATTATTTCTTCTATTTCAAGTTTAGAAAAATCGTACCGATACGAATTTCATTATTCTAAAGTTACATCAGGCCAGGTTTCTCTATTTTAATTCATTCAATATTGATGTGTAATTGCATAAACGAATAAAATATATGCTTTCAAAATATATGTAATACACTGTGATTAGAACCTCAAAATTGTTTCACGTATTCTATAATATTTGCGATCATATGAAGTTGACGAAGAACAAGCTCCGCGTACTCCTGAAACAAATTGAATTTCCATCTTGTTCTTGTGTCGGAATGATGAGTGATGAAACGAATACACAAGGTTCCAGCCAATTTTCTTCGACACTTCGTCGATTGGATTTTTTTTCTGTATATAAACAACTGGATGTTCTCGAGATAATGCTAGCCATGATCCAATTTCTGCTGTATAATATGAAATTGAAGGATTTTTCTATGGAATTCGAGAGGCCCCAACAAAGTTTAAACAACTGAGTTGTAAAATGTTAACAGCGTTGACCTGTTAATTATTATTCACACCACGAGCCACTGCTCGGTAGCCAGTTATTATCGTTTCTACGATCGGTGTTGTTTTTTTCCAACCAACTCTGTCAACAAACTTCAATCATTAAACCGCAAGTTAGGTTTAAGTTCAAGTTAACAAGATACGAGATTTGGTGTGAATTGCTGAATGACGAACAAGAATTTACAAACACTATATCAAGGCTTGAACAGTTTGGTACTCATCGCACAGGGCTAGAGAGTGTTTTCAATAGTAGCCTGCGAAGATGACACACAGGTTGGCGATAGTGACGAGGAAAAAATGAATGTAACTACCTCAACCAGCTAAAGAATCAATCTGGTAATCAGGGATTCGTGACTGGTGACGCTGCTCTGATTGTATCCGCTGAAGTTCCGAACAGGGATACATGGAGTGATTGAATTTTTCGCCAATGGCTTTTAAAATCACCGTGTCATCCAATTGACCCGTAAAGTTGTATATCGTGTGTCTAATGGCAAAAGGTCGTAAGCGCCATTATTCGACCTTTTCCCGTTTCTAATGGCAAAAGGGCGAACAATTTTTTTTATTTTTTCTTTATTTTGACCGAGAACGTTCGATGCCGTTCGGATCAAATGAATTTCTTCATGCATTGTTACTACTTTCACCCATTTCCAAAGAAAACCAAAATCAAGGAACAGGAATTGCGGAAAAAAAATATTATTCGCCCTTATGCCATTAGCCAACCCAGCGAAACGACAAAAAGTCGAACAAAAAATTTTGTTTTCTCAAATTGCTCCGAAAACACTCGAAACGCGAAGATCTATTGAAATTTTCAACTTCTGAACATCCATCCAAAAAGTCGAAAAAAAAGGAGGAGAAAAAAAAACTTCATCGCCCTTATGCCATTAGCCAACCCAACATTTTTTTTTGCGTTTCGAGTGTTTTCGGAGCGATTTGGGAAAACAAAATTTTTTGTTCGACTTTTTCTCGTTTCGCTGGGTTGGCTAATGGCATAAGGGCGAATAAGTTTTTTTTTCTCCTCAGATTCGACTTTTTGGATGGATGTTCAGAAACGAAGGTGGCTATGACGTTGCACATTGGTCTGCGTCTGAACAGCCAATAAGAAATTGGCAATTCAAGTATCTCCGTCAAGTTATGATTCGTCTGCTCGTCTGATTGCAATATATCTATGTCGATAGGCACAGCTCTGATCGACGATTTGCCGCAGAGACCGAAATGCAAAGGAACGGATGGTTCGTTTACCAGGATACTAGCACTCTTGTGGATCCAGGACACGTCGTTTATTTCTGGGTTCATTTCAGTTTAGGTTTGACCATGGGCCACGGGCCAGCGCAGATTAATTGATGGTCAATCGAAGAAGGGCCGGCAAAGATTTTCCCGGGTGTGGAGTCATATATATTGATATATATTTTTATCCCTGTTTTCGATGCGTAAAGTGGCACTCTGAACAAAGAATGACCCTGAATGATTCGTCACGAATTCTGAATTACCCTGTTTTAATGACATCTTTGAAACGTCTCTTTCCGTGCCATAAAGTGCCGTTTTAATGCCTGTGTCGTAAAAAATATTTATTAAGGAAATGGCACAAGAACGTGCATATAGAAACTGCTGTACAAAGTAGTAAACTGCGGTTTGATCACTTTCAATGTTTTGTGCAGAACTTTTTCAAACACATAACTGATAACAAACAGGATATGGAACAAAGTTGTAGAATAATGTATTCTCGTGGCGATGGGTTGCCACGTCCACTTGTACAATTTTTTTTATGGAAAGTGAGCCAAGATTTTGAGGTATGGAGTCCCATACCTGCTTGATTCTGAGATATGAAGTACTCCACCAAAACCATAGAGGGATCGCCGGTCCTGGCATTACGTATTCATCCGCAATCTCATCATAACTCTTGTCAATCCACATTACTCACCCAGTGGAAAAAATCACGACTCAATAATTACTTTTACGATGATGTCCGATCACACGACATTGTGGAAAAAATAGATTTCCAAGCAAGTCGAAATTGATAACGTTCAACGGACGGTTCCCCACTATTAAAGCCAGTTATACACCTCACTAAAAAGTCGGTTAAAGCCAGTTAAAAGCAATTGAAGTGAGTCAAAGTCAGTTGAAGGTCAGTCGAAGTTAACTAATCCCGAATGAAGAAATGCAAAATCTTTGGAAGTAATATTGTCTTTGAACTAATAATTAATTTCAGGTGTAGAGTGAATATTTTTGGACGAGTGATTCACCCCCCTCGATTGACTCTTCGTTACTTTACCGATTTAAAGCGAAGGTATTCTTGAATTACCGTGAGGTTGTAAATCACACAGAACATGAATAAGTAGGTTTATATTTTTGTGAATGGGATAAGTTAACACTATCACGTCACATCTGATGGATTTCTTTTTTTATAACCGAAGAGTAGTTTTGGAGTTGACGGAAGGGGATGGAGTGAAAAGAGGCAAAAATTGATATTTCGTTGACACGTCTCTCTCCCACTCTGAGGATTTTTCTCTTTTCTCTTCTTCATCCCTCTTATTTCTTTTCTTCTTATTTTTTACCCTGTGCTTCTCTATACCTTCACTCTTTTTTCGACTCGCGAAAATTGAAATATTGAAATATAGTGGCAGAGGATAAATCTTCCTTTTCATCGTTGTCACGTTTCCACTGCGATTTCCAGACCACCACCTCTCCCAACTTCCGCTAAGGGTTTTTACGAGGGTTCAAAAACACCCAATATTCCAACCCTTGCTGCATTTCTACCCAACAACACACCGCAACACTCATTGTTAGTTATGGTTGCAATTTCTGAACAAATTTTCTCACACTTTTCTTCATTCCAATTTTCTGCAAATTAGTGAACCGTTTTAATAATCTGTCTGAATCATAATAATAATGAATGTAAAAAATCTGACAAGCTCGTGATTGATTTTCAGCAGGATAATTTTTGTCTCTATATTCGTTGAAAATATCCAAAGAAATATATCACATTTTAGGGTTGAAACCTCGTATAATAGGTCGTTATTACGGAAAGCACGCCCGGATATTCGCACCAACACATACACACGGGTAGCTGAATTTACTGAAAAAAAAACCAGTCTTTCCCAAGCATTTCGAAGTTAAGTGGCAATATTTCGCGCTATAATTTATCACGCATAAACATGAACTTAATCAAGGTATACGGATTAAGAGCTTTCACAATGCTCTGCAAGGGTGGGATTTGAAAATGTATAACACATCTACATTACACCCCTGGCATTCATTCTTTCCCCCCCTTCAATATCAAGTGCACCATCGCGAAAATTTCAACTTTTTTAATTCACCCTTATTCACCTCCAAACGATCCCAACATTTTTTCTGTGCTATATATAATTCAACAGTATTTCTACATTAATTTGATGGATTACATTTTTTTCCTTTTTTTTCAAGGCCTGTTACTCCGTCCTCCGGGTATTGAATAATTCCTCAGGGATGTCGATTGGAGTACACATATGTGACATTAAAGCACTAATTATTAATTGAACCGGCGCGTTTTTTGTGAGTATGAGACGAGAAAGAGGTTGGGGTACAGAAAGTGAGCGAAAAAGAGTGAAAAAATAAATTGAAAAAATAGCCAAAAAATGAGTATGACTGACGGAGCTGCGTGCACCTCTGATACAACCCGTCTTTGAAATTATACAATTTTTTTTTCTCCCTCTTTTTTTTCCATTTCATACAATATCCGCACTTTCACGCCGAGGCAGAAGAGCGAAACACCGTCGCCCGCGTAATTATAATCTCCGAGATATAGCACCTCGGGGATGATAAAAAAGCGCGTATTTTCTTTCAGGATACACTATGGTCGTTAACGAAATGGAAACATGTGGCTCCTGTCCAATCTGATTTTATATACGGGGGATTCCACGTCAAATCGACCGGTCGATTTCCCTGACCCCTTTTGATCTGTTTGCCCTTTTACACAGTGGAAGTACACGTTGAAAGGATCGACAGTGAATTTTTTCAGATTTTTCTGACCAAGTATTTTTTCACTACAGCTGGTCAAATAATCAGCTTTTAGCGTTTTTTGGATTTTTCAAGCCAACATCGTGTGAAATCCAGATGAGCAATGAAAAAAGTTCTCATACAAAAGTTTCGCGTCTTTCTTTTAAATTTCTGAAAATAATTCTTTGCCATTTTTTGTGCCTCGCGAAACTGCAGTTTTGGTGAAAAATCTTGGAAAATCTTCAGTAACAAAAAAGTGCCCTGATCGAATTAGCTAAAATTTGTACACAGCATGTCTTTTTCAATGCCAAAAGTTGTCTGAAAATTTCAAAGTGGGCCGAGCAGTGGTTCAAAAGATAGATCAACAAATATTCGCAAGGTGGCGAGAATTTGGCGATTATCAGGTCGCCAAAAAGTTTTTTCGGCCGCAGTTCAAAAATTCAAGGGCGATCGCGAGTAGGCAGACAAGAATAATGAATATTATCCGTGAATTTTCGAATCGTGGCCAAAAAACTTTTTTGCGACCTCATAATCGCCGAATTCTCGCCACTGTGCGAATATTTGTTGATGCATTTTCTGAACCAGTGCTCGGCCCACTTTGAAATTTTCAGACAACCTTTGGCATTGTGAAAGACACGCTGTTTATAAATTTTAGCCAATTCGATCAGGGCACTTTGGAGTTATGAATGATTTACACTCATTTTGTATTAAAACTACACTTGAACGGGGTATGAAAAATCTGATGAAAATACTCTCGAAAAGTTCACTAAAAGCCCCAAAATTTTGGTATTGGAACTTTTTTCATACATTGTTCACGTTTTGAGGTATGTAGGCGCGAAAAATAAAAAAACATTGAAAATCAATTTATTCGATTATTTTTCGTGATAGAATGATGAGTCGAAAAAATCTGAAAAAAATCACAGTTCACCCTTCCAACATGTAGTTTGACTGTGCAAAAGGATAAGCAGATCGAAAGGGGTCAGGGAAAAAATCTCGTTTTTTCGGTCGATTTGACGTGGAATCCCCCATACACTAATTATCACTACCGACTGCAGCTACCAGACCCCAATCTTCGTCCGACCTCTCGAATTACAGTTCGCCGTGTATCTTCCGGCCCACGTGATACACACACTATGTGCTTTATATTTATATCCAACGAGACACAACGCCGGGGGCGAATCTTTCGTTATAGGGGGATATGTGATCCCTCGGAATCAAAAAGACCCTGAATAGAAGATCCAGAGGCTGGCCTGTACGAGGCAATAATGCGAAAAGCGGTTTTCATAAAGAACCCGAAAAGCTGCAACATGTTACCCGAGTTTCATCCCCTTGTTTCGTTTTTGTTTCACGTACAATTTTATGTTTTATCATCTTTTGTCTTTTACGCATTTATCGTAAACGGGTTGAGTTGTTTATTTGATTCCATCAATTTGTATTCACGCAGTTATACGATTTTGAAATTGTTTCTTAATATCACCCCGCAGGTTGAAAACTTGTTTAATAAATAATGAACAAATTAGAGTTTTCCCCGAGGGATTTTCTTTTGTGAGCAGGGGATGAAACCTGACGGGAGGCATGTTTAACTTTTTCACAAAATTTATAGCACCGCCATTAGACTCGGTGCCGGTGGTAAGGCGGCAACGGTTAGAAACAGCAAGCTCGGATTAATAATCTTTGTCGACGAGAGAAAAGCCTGCAGTCTGCCAACTCCCGCAACTTATTATTTCTCTTGAGATGAACATTTCTAAACCGTAATACGCCCAGCTGGTATTAATTTCATTTTACAAGAAGAAATCCGAAACTATACTCGACCCCTTAACGTTTCGCGAAAGGGAGAAGAATTTAAAAAAAAAAAAAAATCTTTCCCGAAATTCGATATTAACGGCTATAAATTGTTATCCTCCAACCGGAAATGGTACACGTTCGCCGACCTTATACCTATGGCAGGAAATAAATATCGAAAGTCCCTACAAACGTAGGGCGTGACGGGGTGAAAGATGTGAGCTATAACGATCAATGAAATATATCCAATCAATCACTTTTCTTACAAAAGAAAATTCCCGCCCCGTTACGTACGCGACAGCGTCAGGCGTTGGAGCTAAATATTTCGGCTTTGTATTTTATAATCGAATTTTTTTTTCTACTCTTCGTTCAATATCCAAGTTCAACGATTTTTTTCTCTTCCATTTTGTACGCGTGAATAAGAGACAGGAACAGTTTTGTTTGAGGGGAATAATAAGGAAGAGCTTTGGTCAGGTTTTTGAAAAAATATTTTTCCTTCCTCTTATTTAGTTTCTTGTTTTGTTACGCGAAAATGTGATTCGTAAATCGGAATAGCGATACGTTTGGGGAAGCGAGGACATAGAGAGGCGAAGCGCAGTCTTTACCGAACTTTCAGGGTCCTTAATTTCCGGTTTACCCTCGCAAATTTGTGTACAAACGACTCCGCGAGAGTCTATCCGATTCTACAGAATCTAAATTGGAATCTTGAACCGCCATTCTGTCGTCATCTGGCGTCGAACGTCTGTTCGTAACGCTGCTGGTCTGCGAGAGACCGTCAAGAACAGGACATCCCGGAGTCAAACAATAAGGGATGAGATAAGAATCCTCGGTTCGCCAACTTCGTATTCGACTGCTGCAGAAACGAGCAAAACTGTTCGTTCGTCCAGAGAAAATTGAGGATTTGCTTCTGCTAAGAAATCATTATAGCAGGATCCGAATTTATCCGACGACTTCCTGCAGCCTTCTGTGCCGCACAATGAAAAAAAGGCCACGTCGGCGCTATGAAACGTCACGATTTTCACGTTTCTAGATTCATCCAAATCCCTGATACCACAAAATTTCACTCATACCTCCACAACTCGACGCTGACTCGATCTAGCCTCGGGCCGATTGTGTGCGAACGTTTGAATGACAGGTTTAACTGATCCAACTGAAATCGAATCGAAGAAAGAAGGATCTGCTCCCAGCGGACTCTTCAGATGTCAACCACACGGACATGCACCAAGATTCAAGACCTTGAGCTTCAGACTATCAAGAATGAAAAGCACTCATTGTTAGCTGGATTAGTAAGTAATCGATCTGGGTGTAAAGTTGATTTTTAGTTTTCAAATTATTAAAAAAAAGTTCCCCAAATTGAAAGAAAAAATTGATGTTAACATTTTGAGGATATCAAACATTTTCATAAAATTTAAAGGATCTCAAAAGATGTCAAGAGATTTTCAACGATTTCAAATTACTTCATGAGGGTTTCGATTTTAATTAAGATTTCAAGTGATTACGACTAAGTTCAAAAGATTTCAAGTGAGTTCTGATATTTTAGATTCTAACGATTTCAAGAAATCACAATGAGGCGATTTTACAAGTAGATATAAGTACACTAGATTTCAGGACTGGATCAACTCTTATAAAAACACGAAATAGAAAAAAAAACGGGAAATTATGTGTTTGGGTTAATTTCAATTTATTGTGCCACTTGGATTTTCTCACTCTTTGTTAAAAGTACTTTTTCTTCCTTTCTTCTCCTGAATTAAAATTTCTGTCATACCTAGAATCTTCACATGTATGCAATTAAGTAATGAGTTTGGTTGGTCGGAGATGGCACAGCATTCCAATAGCAATTTACATGTAACACATACTGAAGGGATGAAACTGGAATTTAGCATGTCCGTTTATCGACAAAGCAATCCATTCAGGACAGGCCGATCCACGAAGACCGAGGATGTTTAATCGTCCGAGAGATAACGGATCTCCCGGCAATTATCTCGAGTATAATAGTGCTGCGGGACTTTGGTTTGGTCTCGGCAAACGTTAAAGCTCTAATCTCAACCGTCCAAGTTCAACCATGCTCCGCATTCTGATTGCATTCCATTATCTGCTCATTCTTCAATAGTCAATATATACCTTTCGATGCAGTTTATTATATCGATTGACTGTTCCCCTCGCTGTTCCCATCAATCCTACGGTTACCTCAAAATTCAAACTTTCCAAACATAGATTATACAATATCTCGATAAACGTAGAAGAGCTTTTCGACCCGCCTTGATCCCCGTACCAGGATTATTTTTCCCTCGCACTATACCTAACATAAAAGATTCAAAATAATACTAAAAAAGATTTTCTTGCCTCGGGTTGGTCGAGTATAAAGCCTATGGTCGAGATTCTCTCTCGCAAGTCGATAAAATAATATTAAAACCACGAGCCAGAAGCCTCCCCCGCTATTTCTTCTTCCTCCCCCATTTTCTCTACGCACCACGTTCGCCATTCGGCTTCGGGCCTAATTTTTCAACCCGAATATAAACAAAGATGCCGTAGAAGCCTGGGTCGTAAAAGTTTCTGGATGACGAAGAAGTCGCGGAAATTCGACCTGCCCATATACCTACTCGAGAGGTTCTTGCGAAAAGGTAGGTACGCCAGCTGTGCTTGAAATATAAATATGGGGACATTTTTATGCAAATTGTTCCAGCTACCGTACCGTTGGGCGTAGTTTCGCCATTGGACTGCCGGAGAAAAATTCTTGAAAAATTTCAAAATGTTACAGTGTGCGTACATTGTTAATATACACATGTGCATATCTGTGTGTAATACTCGAAACACCCCGCCAACGTATCCGGGACCAGGCCAGTACCGTACACCCCCCATATTGTTCCCTTGTGCAATCCCACATACGTTTCTACTCGTAAATATTGCACCGTGAACTACCGACGATTTTTCTACACATTCGTCCCATCCCACTCCGGGAAAATATCGCCACTACTTGTCCCTGGCATCGCGCACGGTCCCTTGTTAACTACGAAACAAGGTGTTGAATGAAAAAAGACACATCAACGAACGAAGGGTCGAACAATTCTCGTAACTTTGTTCGGAATATTTATTCTGAACTTCTTCAAACTCACTGTAAAATTTTGTAGGCTTTAAGAATTTGAGAATTTGTTTGAGAGTTTGAAGAAAATTCTTATGGTGATCCTGAGCAAAAGTGTGGCAAACTAACATGCGTTAGATTAGTTATCGAAACTCTGATTCGGTTCGAAGTGGAAACTTGAGAAACAGTTGAATCCAAGAGTTGCAGATATACGGTATACAGAGTTTTGAAGTTCTCAGCTCGATTGGTGATGAGAACCTATTACCAATCTCTCCGAGAGGATAAACAGCATCCGGAGTTCAAACTCTTTGTGATAAGTTACGAAGTTGATTCTAGAATAATAGATTATTTGGCGAATTGCAAAAAGTCAAAAGTAGATGATACCAGACGAGCATGAAGTCTGCAACTTGACCCTAAGCCGAGCTGCTTTCAAAGTGCGCGTGCGCGGGCGAAGCCCTAGGGTGGAAAGTAGATCATTCACGATGTGCATGAGCTTTTTCTCCGTTCTCAGTTACCACGTTGCGCGAATGGTCAATGCAAAATGAATAATTTGATTGTATAATTAAAAGTTTGAGCGTGCACCCCAGTTTTTTGGAGGGGAGGGTCTTTCGACCGTGCCGTTTTTGAAGCGGAGTGAGAGGGCATTTAATCTCCTTATGCTACATAAATCCATGGGGTACCTTGACGACATCGTTAAAAAGTAGAAGTTTATGTACGCCAGTAGCGGTGGCTACCAAGCCGTGGCTCGTCGTTGGCCGTCGACTACGACGTCGAGGTAACGCCGAACGCGCGACGGAAGCCAAAGAACGTGAAGAACGTAGGTAGAACGAGGCGACGGACGACGGAAACGTGCGGACTGGAGAACCGTGGCAGTTCTACGAGAATACGTTGCACAAAATTACGGTATTTTATTGCCTCGTAAACTCTGCGTCGACGTTGAAACTTATTTTGTGTAACGTCATTATTATACGACGCGTGTAAATAGCGTGGATTTACAATAGAAATCCCCGGAGCATCGAGCAGTTATACCCTCACCCCCGTCATTTCACCCGATTTCTTCTCAAATATCTACGGATCTGTTGATCGTTCCTATCACGGCCGACATAAGTAGATAACGCATTTCTCGGTTGGCTAAGATCGGATTAATTCCCCTCGACTTAGCCCTCGAGGCCTTTTACGATCTACAAATTCAAGGGTCAGTCCCTGAGGAAACGGAGGATAGTTTAAAGTCGTAGTCGAGTCACGGGGGGAATTTCCGGTCGCCGGAGTCCGGGCCGAAGGATTAATATTTCCGGTGTCTGAGACTAGGGCGTCGATTTTCTTCACGCACAATTTTCCTCTTGGCTTCGCTTTCAGTTTGGAATACTCGAAAGCTTGATAGTTATTTTTATCAATTTACAATTCCCAACGGTAGCCTGTTACAGATATCTGGGCAATATCCATCCATCTGTCTTTGCTTTAAGTGGCGCTCCCTCTTTCAGCTGAATAAATGCCAACGAAATAAAACCTCTCGGCTACACACAAATGCAATTACAACTGGGAACCCCAGTCCAAACAACCGTCCAATCCGAAGATGCATGGCGGACGTTCCGCGTCACTTTACCCTGGCCCTCGTTATTCTTACTCCCATTGCTCACTTCCGCCCATGAAGAATCTCGTATCGTTATCTGTACCCACGGCGCTAGCAATCAGAACGAGCTTCTCATTGGCGTAAATTCATCGGATTGAAACATGAGCTTGAGCCAAGTCCAAGACTAATTCGTCGAGGATGAATTCAAGACTTCGAAGACTTCAGGGGACGAGAATTCACCCCTTGTTGCAGTGAACATTGACTTTATCTTGCACTCGTGGACGTGGAAAGACACGCGAGATTCGAGGCGGTCGATTTCATGGAGTGAATAATTGATTCTCTGGATCCAACAGGTTTCAATCTCAGATCTTGATGTGCCACGAAATAAATGATTCGGACTGGTCATAAATAGCTAGTGTCTCCCTGCGGGCGTAAGAAACATGCCAGAAAGATTCATAGCACCTGGGTATCGTCCACATAAACAATGTTTCTCCCGGGGGTTGGTATTCCACGTGTGAAGGGAACCTGAGGGTCAGTCTTTGTCATCGAAAATAATGCCCTTCTCCTAGATTACGAAGGTCCCTGGATAGGTATTGTGTGAGCCTATAAACCGAGGTCGTACAATGAATTTGATGAAAAAAAAAAGATTAAAAAAATCGCCAGGTATTCAGATTTGGCGTGTCCTTGCCTCGTGCCATGTCAAAAACTGTCCGAGCTGAGGGGGGTAACAATATCTCTTCAACGCCATTTGCTCTCTGGTTATAGGGTGAGAGAATCCCTCGTCGGTATCCCAAAAATGTTGTTAATTTTTTTTCTTTTTATTCAAATTTTTTCCCTAGTTTGGAGAAAAAGAAGAAAGAAAAGAAAAATTCGATAAAAATGACCCTTGCCGACGAATATAAAACTCCCCCCGGGTCTGCAGGGCTGGTATACAAGACAAACATTCGAGCTTAGCCTCAAATTATAAAATGCGTGACACGAAAATCCACCTTCCACATATTATACAGCCCCTCACATACTCTACCCTCGGAAATTCCTCGAGGGTTAAGGTTTGGTTGTATTAGGTTAGGGTTAGGTCACGTTAGGTTCAGTTCCGTTACCTCAGGTATGGCTACACGTATAAAACTCTGTCGAGTGCCACCATCTGGGATTTGCGAGGAAAGAGAGTGATGTGCTTTTTATCCCCCCCGAGGCTGAATAGAGTAATGAAAAAAGAGCTATAAAATAAAAAGAAAGAAACCAAAAATATATTTATATATAAAAAATACACTTGGAAACACTATTCATTTGTTCTTTCGCGTTACGACCCCGCATCCCCGACACCTTTCCCGCAAAATCTGCATAAATCGGCTTCTATAATTAACAATTACCTCCTCTCGGCCTCCGGCTCACGGATTTTAGTCAAGCTTACCGGGTTGCTTCTATGGCCCAAAATATGGAACCCCTGATGTTTAGTTCTTCCTTAAATTCGGTCAATTTAGTGTACGTCATATTAGCAAAAATGTATCGTTTGTAAGCTTTTTAGGCAATTAATTATTACACAACTGGAAACCTCAAGTTCCAACAATCAATAGAGTGCCTTAGATATTTTCGTGAATCCAAGTTTCTGGTAGTACGAAACGAACTTAACACCGGAGAGCTTTTGATCTTACGGTTTAATTGTGAGGAGCCATTAGTGGTTTGGTGAGGTATCTGCCCTGTTGTCTTTTGCCAGGTAACACAAGCGTGGTTTCGTAATTGAATTAATCCGAGGTACCTTGCCTCAAAGGAAAGTAGTTTTCTGAATGTAAACCTTTGAAATAATTGAAATTTATCGCTAATCACGTATGCTGCGAGAGCTCGCGTGCTTTTGAGGAATGAGAACAGCTGAAAGCCTTCCTAGAATTCGCATGATTTTATTCGACTTGTTTTATTAGCGCCAAATACTTCCCATAAATCTGGCCGAATCTAATTCTAGTAATTTGCGAACCGCTAACCACGCTCGATCAACCGTCCACTCTATGCGGAATTGACTGCAAAATCGAAGCCAAAAATAACACCGCACTGGTTAAGCTTGTGGAATGAAATGATCCACATACCGATTCCAACAGTTTTACTGACAAATAGACCCCGAATTCTTGAAAATTGTAACGTTTTCGACATTTTTCAATAAAAACCGAGGGGTTAATCAGTATTGTAATCTGGTTTACAGGAGTTTTGTCATATTTTGTAATCTCTTGTAATCTTTGCGAGCTTTGGTAATATTTGCAATCTTTCTGTCATTTTCACAATTTTCATGTAGTCTCTGTGTTTTCAATCTTTTATAATCCTCGTTTCTTCGTACTCGTATATATAATCTTTGTTATCTTTGGTTGATTTTTCTAGTCAGTGCATCGTTTTGTACTTTAATATCGCAGAACCGTGTTTTTAAAGTCCTGGGATAGATTTCCTCCAGATCACTGTTTCTTCGTTGATAAAAAAAAGTTTTTTTAAAATAGTAGGGAAAGAATTACAATACCAGTCATGAAATATTCTGAATGGACACCAAGTTTTTTAACAATTCGCCTCGGTAACTTTGGTGTATGATTTTGAACAACTATCGAACAACCGAGTCTTTGGAAGTTGGAGGTCACCTGTACATCTGGAATTGGAATGAATAATCCCTAGCAAAGACAGGTAGCTGTATTCGTGACTGCAGGTAGTTTACTTGAAGCTTGAAACCGGGCTTGGAGTCCCGGGCTGCAGCCGGATATCCACTCAAATCTGCACACCTCTATCTATCTATACCCACTTGAAATCCCACTTGAGTCAGGTTGAAAATAATTTCAATCCAATCACGCGTCGACGAGTTGAATCGAAAGGAATATTGAACGATCCAATTTGTAGTTGAAAACGGTACGAGTATAGCGAGAGGATAGCCAGGGGTGGAATACATACACACAGCGAAATACTGCAAATAATAATTTAAGGAATAAATATTGCAGGTCCTGGGCGAATGTCGATCATAATGTGAGACGTGGTTTTGTTGAAAAGTTGGAAATTTCCTGGTCCCTGTTTTCCGATGATAATCTCATTCTATTTATAGACAATGTACGTGCGCGATATCGCATGAGCCAGCTTTGTACGCAGACTTAAAATCAAAGCAACGACTTTACGGAGTAGCAGAACGGTGGACGAATACCATCGCTGCATTCGCAATTAAATTCGTACTCCGGTCTTCGTGACTGAAGCGGTGTATAATTATAGACGGCGATGCACTCCTATCTGAATGCTTTGAGTTTTCCAACTTGAACGTACCTGAGCAAAATAAACTTGGAGACATTATCGAATTTCGATATTTAGGGTGTCGTTGGTGAACTGAAACTCGCTGTCCATTAGTATTGTGGAAATTAATAATAGTTGAAACAGAAGAAAAAAGCTTTCCCTTAATAATAGTTGAAACAGAAAAAAAAAGCTAATTGTAAGTCGAGAAGATGAGTGGAGCTTCATTTGCGAAAGCGTCGCCTTAAGAATCTTCTGATTTTCAATCGGATCATTATTCTATCCTGGGTGGAAAGCACGAAAGCGTAATTTACTAATCATGGGAAAATGTATTGTTTGGCATCCCTGAAAAACCTTTTCCAAACAATTTTCATGCACGTTTCAACAAAAGGGGGATTGAACGGTTGAAGCTGAGAAAAATATGTGTGCACGTAGGGCAAATATTGGTTGAGTAAAAAAGTATAGTCCCCCACAAGTGAAAAATTCCAAATTTTCGAGAGTAAAAAAATGAAAAGTAAGTATTTCACCGCCAATCGAACAGGTATCCATCAATTCAATTGGTTGAAAACGCAAAAGGAGTTTTCTACTTAGAATTATTGAAAAAAATATTGAAATAGGGAACGAAAAAATAGGGTATCAGACCGCTTGATCGAGTCAACAATACGGTCGAGGTATGTCCGGTGTGTAAATATTGAACGGTCTTGTTCCGAGTGGTTAATAAAAATAGACGTTACAATTTTTCCCCTGTTATTATATCACCGGACGCGAAGAGCCGTAATGGCATTTGAAATATTCCATGCTCGAAGGGTATAATAAAAGTACCTATAACACGTGGTGTTACCAGACCTGACTTATTATGTGTCGAATCATTACCAACAATCTACCAACAGAGCGGAAGACACCGTTAGAAACTCGTAGTAAAATTTTCACATACTTTTTCACGAGTCAAAAAAACGCGCCGTCATAAAGCTCCACGATCCTTCACCCCCATCCCTCGATCCACTATCGAAGCTAGGTCACCGACTCGGACCCTGAGGCATAATTGCAAGGTAGGTGTTGAGACTGCCATGCCGTGGAAGCTACCCGGCTAACACCCACTTCCGGTGATTTAATACTGCTTCGGGTTAGCAGAGCTATGGCACTGGCAACGACCACTCAATATTTCGCAAAGCTCTACTGTGTCTGTGGTGTCGTGTATACACAAATTTCACAAATACAGTAAAACCCCCAGCCCTCGTAAAGGTGATAACTATATGTACACGTGTACACTTTGCATATGCATAGGTGTAGCCCCCCGGACACCGGTGATATTGTACGAGAGAGGTCAAGGGGTTACCTCGTTTGAGGCAACGGTAGGGGAGAATTTCCCTCGTTTGGCTAATATTTCCAGATTAACCGGGATGCACTGGTATATCCGTCGAGGCGATAGTCAATATAATGTTCATCGGTATATTATGCATGAGGGTACATTCACCGACGGCTATCCATGCGTACCTGTCGCACCAACATCGTGGATCAGTAATTAGAGCTGAAGCCTTTGACGATGAGTGCTAGCCGTCGACAGGACATTTGAAAAATCTCATTTTTCTCCGTGCAGGATGAAAATGTTCTGGGATATATGACCGAGGGGACGTTTAATTGGGCTGAAAGAGATGAGATAACCTCAGGGCAGACAGGCGGGTGTAATTATTTGTCAGTTTAACAATTTTAGAGTTGTACAAAAGGCTTTGTAGGCAACCTTGAACGACAGTGATTAAACGCGTGCGGGGGGCTTATGTATTTTGTACAAAGGGGTTGTGGTTTTGAGGCTAATAACAGGCTTGTGGAAACGTATGTTTAAGAAAATAACTAACTGCGTTTGTTCGAGGGTGTCGACTCGTGCCAACGGTGATAATTAACGGGCTTCAAAAGCACCTCGTATATATTTTCGAAAAATATTTAACGAGCAAAACAAAACTTTTGTGTAATGATCACCTACGTGAAACAAGATCAGGTGTGGCACAGGACTAATTACATTCTATGGAATCCTTTGCAGTGGCGTAACCAGGGGGGGGCCCAGGAGGCCCGGGCCCCCCCCAACCGCCGAACCGAATGACCTATACACTGATAAAGAGGGATATTCAAAATCATTGTCCGTCCTTTTTTTACGTTTCTATTGTACACATTTCTGCATCCTGGCCCCCCCCCAAACATGTCTTCTAGTTACGCGCCTGATCCTTTGCTCCGAGTATGAAGTTCATGAAGAGACCTAATTCACACATCGTAATAAAGGGTCGATTTAAATACGATGTATAAACATTTTCGTATGCATGATACATTCCATTACCTTTACCCGCGTGTATGAAAAACGAAAAAAATAAAAATTCACTGCAATTTGTACCCTCGCCTCGTGAAAACATTTTAAATTTGCAGGTTGCAGGTTGAGAGATAAAAAAAAATACGTAACACCTACTGGAGTGCACTTTTTCGTTATTCATTTCGACACAGCTTCTTCCAATTCATGTTCAGGCAGAAAATGTTCTCGGAAGAAAATTCACAAAATTCTTTACACAGTAAAAATGTTTTGAACCCCTATTTTCTTTACTGAAATAATTTTTCAATGGTCACATACTGCAATAAGAAATTCCTCGTCAACGCAAAAGTAAAAATATTCCCAGATCAAAAATGCATTCAGACCCCACCTATTCAACGGACTTGGAACTCGGCGTCTTCAATTATTTCACAAAAATAGAGACTCTTACTTCCGGTTGTTGACGGCTAGCGTCATCTGCGCATGCGCGAGATAAGAACGAAAGCAAGAGGCCCGGTGGTACTGGTAGTGGGGGTCTGATATCACATATCAGATATCACATATCACATATGAGACACACTTGGTGATGATTTCTGATTGTAAACTTTTTTCATCAGTTCATTTCGCTGATATTCGTGAGGCGGCATTGCGGTTATTATTTTACCCTATTCCATCATAAATAGGGGGTTGGATGGGGGGCGAGCGAGTGAAAATTCTCGCTGGCTTAACTTTATCCAATACTTTATCAGCCAGCTAAAAGCCTGGGTGCGTATACCCGGTAACTTTCTTCACCTCTCTCGAAAAAAACTTTCACCCTTCGCGTAATCGGACGATCTTCAACCCTCAGAGGAACATCCCTTCACCCCCCCTTAACCTGAAGCCGAGGGTAGCTGCCGAATAGGCCGGGTCGTTCGTAGTAGATGCTGTGTTTATGGCCACTGGAGTATTCGTCAAACGTGAAAATTAACAAGTTTAGAGCCCGGTATTCGAGCTCCTTAATGAAGGGAAAGCGCCGGAGCTGGCGGTCGGGTGGAAAATAGATAAGCCAGAGGTCGAAGATCGACCCTACTTCACGGGGCTAACGTTAGAACACATATGCACGAGAGCGGTGTTCCGGTTATGGAGTTGTTTTACGGCTCGAGGGTCGCGCGTAACCGCGCTTCATAACATACCCAAATGAAGCGCGTTCAGCCTCCCTGAGGAGGCGTCCGGGTCGCCCCCAGGTACCCGGAGCTCCTCTCATTACATTAAGGGACCCGGGCGGGCAGATACACGAAAATAGAGTTCCTCGAAGAGAAATACCACACCCCGGATACATTAACCAAGTGTATTGTTATTTTAATTATCATTAGCGTCATCATCGCCGTCGTTATTATGGACGTTATTAATAAAACAACCTGCACCTTCGCTCAAAGACATTCCGAGATGTTCCATCTCAGGCATCAAATCTAAGGAAAAACCTTATAATTCTGCAATTTTTACAGAACAACCCTACTTTGCACTCGTCAAAAATCGCTGCAGAAAATTCCATGTCCATTTTGTCTTGATTTTACATTTCTTTTATTCAATACAACATAGAAATTTGTCAATTTTTCGAACCTCCGCCATCTTGAAACCGGTTTTAATCAACATTTGAAATTGTTATTGGATTCTAGATGATAAATAGCTTTCGGACGATTTTTCGCGCCTATTTTTTCTTCTCTTATTGAATTCTTGGATTTTGGATGAAAGAAAAAGATTGAGACTCAACACCTTTTTTGTGAAAAAACGAGTGAAGGTACCAATAACTATGGTAAGCCAGGTACATACCGCGTTAACGAACCAACTATATTGTGTTTCTAGTTGGCTAGTCTGCCCACCCGCGACCCACCAACACGTCGACTCGGCAGATGGCAAAGGAGATTAAAAATGAAAAAAATGTACGTATAATATACCTATATGTGTGTGAAGAAGATTAAAAAAGAGGGACAGCTATAGGGAGGGTAGGTAGCTAGGTGGGTATTATACGCAACACTGCTGGTAGAATTAAATCTAACAGAGGGTTGGTGTCCAGTTTTTTCATCTCCTCATTTACCAAAAGTACTTTTGTGTTTTTTGTTTCTTTTTTTTGGCTTGCTCTCGTTATAATTCCACGTTTCGTTATTATTCTCTTTCTCTCTCCTCCTGTTTTCTGCGCAAAGCAATATACTTACCTACTTTTTTCACTTTCAACCCCTAATACGAGATTCGAAAAATAAAAAACTACGGCATGGTTCGGATATGGATGAGACATAGTGCTCAAAAATTCAACACCCACCTCGCCATCCGGGGTAAATTTAATAACCGCTATTTGCTTTAGGAGTGGTGTAAAACCATTGTTTAACGTTGAACCCCTGCAGGGAGTAAACCCAGACGATTCTGGTATCGTAGATATACAGGCGTACTATACGTACACGTATAACCAGGCGCTTTGTGCACCAGTATTTCGCAGTTCCTCCGCAGTACAAAACCAGAGAGGTCTTAATTAATAATTTCACAGTCGTGTTTCCTCGTTTGTGAGATATACTATTTGCTAGAGAAAATATATTATTTTCTCTACATAAAGAAAAGAACAGTCAAACTAGCTACTGCAATGTGAAATGCGCTATGTACATACAGCGAAAATGCTAAAGAAGCGGACAGGTACTTAAAAAAATTTAATTAACAAAAGAAAAGAGTGTATCTCTCCCACTGCAGCTGCGACGTTATCCATCGGCCCAAAATGTTGGACATGTTAATTGTCATCATTTCTTACAAAAACTGAGTCTGATCTATGAATACGTTGCTCACATCGAGTTGAAATATGCGCAAATGCTTTCAAGACATCCGCATGGTTAGGAATAAAAAAAAATTGCAAAACTTGGCTAGAAAAGTTTGAAATAGTGCGACAGGTCTTTCCGCGTAACAACTTAACGATGAATACGAATGTAAATTCTGAACGTCAAGAGTGGTGAAGAAGGTGGATTACTTTGTCACATGGGTAGCATACTGAATCATCGCATCTATAAGAAGTAAGAAGTAGAAGAAGAAGAAGAAGAATATGGTACTTTTCTATGAATAGAGAAGTGGCTAAACAAATTTTACATATATCTGCAACAGCAGCAGTAGAAAATCCTGGTGCCATTTATTATCCAGATTAAAGACAATGGTCAGACCTGAGACCTTGCAAAGCATTCGTTTACGACGGCGTGTCGTAGGTGTTAAGTAATTTCTAAGATTAAAACTGTAATTTTCAAAGTTTTCAACTCGTTATTTCTTTTACGACTGCCTACCAGCCACGGTCACGATGAACGTTATGTTTCACTACCGTAGGAGAGTTAACCTCCAAGTATTTTTTAATTAAAATTAGAATACAAATACACACACAGTGAGAGATACGCAAATGATAAACTTTATTTTTCCTCTGTCTGTTGGTCATTCTTTTTTATTCTCTCTTTCTTCAAGATATCTAACGAGATAAGATTTTTCCCCCGGAAGTGATAGTACCAGCTGTCACGTTAGGTTTTTCGTTGTATTTTTGCATTTTTTTCTATTTTTTTACCTTCTCTCCTTCCAGAAAGCGAATACTGTTAAATACGAAGGAAAATAAAAGAACTTTGGTCGTCCCTTAAAATCTGTCGCTCTAGGAAATCCAAGGACGTAGCTTCTTGTCTGCAGAAACAATGCTATGCGGGACAGTGGTATACAGGCAACCCGCAAAAACATACTGCAACAGGCAAACCCTGAAATTGCGCTAAAGTTTAGTCTCTAGGTTTCATATTTATTGCCCAACTGCGAATTTGAGTAATAAATTTACACAAACCCGCAGTGCTGCACTCACACAACCGCAAGACTGCAACCTCTTCAAGTTTCAACATTCGAGATAAGGAGGCGTCTTGAATCAACTCATCAAGCCATAAACACTTTCAACTTCAACGGTATTGTTGTTCGTCTAAAAAACAAATGTTCAGCTTTGAATATGTCCTCGGAGTATAATTTTCATCCTACAATGTCCTAATCAACGTTCGTTTGAACGATCAAGAACTTGTACATGTCAGTAAATGGTCTCGTCTTGAATATACTGTGGTAAAAATGATCAGGACATCCACTGCATTTTATTCTAAAAAACTGTGTTCGATGCGGTAACTGGTACAGCGACGAATGTCTCGTTGAATCGAAACTATAATTCCAAACGATCAGACTCGGAAGTGACCACATAGTCTAGGGTCAACTAGCCACGACAATTCTTGGCTCGGATTTCGTGGCATCGCTTTGGTTCTACTTATTTTCAAGTGACTGAACGAAAAAAATCACTGCCCATTACTTTCCCTCTCGAAAAATAAAAGATGAAGAAAAAATCTATTTGAATTCGGAGTAAACCTGGAATCTAGTCCATCCGAGTCTTGTAATTAGAGACTTTCCCGTTTTTGCGTTCAGCTCACGGATTCAATTCTTTCTTTGACTCTGAGATTCGTCGTGCGATCGTTTGACGTTATTCAAAGGAATTTCGAAGTCTTTTAATACGATTGAAGCCCCATATTCCGTGCATCTGATAAATAAATCTCATCCCCGAGTTACAGTTTGCACGAAACAAAAACGTAATCAAAGTCGTATTACCGCACAGCCAGTTAGACCGATTTATAAAAGTGACCCGAATAAAGTTGGCTCGTTATAAAATGAAGTTACGAAAAACGAAACCTTTTCAAAGAATATAAATATAAAGTTCCCCCTCGCAGAAGTAGAGATCAAAGAGTGTAGTATTTCGTTAAACGCAAATATTTTCCCTTCGCATAAAAGAATTCATCTCATTTCTCCAATTCTTCAAGTATTAGATACGAAAGAACGAAGGGAAAAACTTGAGCAATCTCCTCTGTTTAATCTCTGGGAGGTAGGGTCGAAGGTATGTAACGGAAGTAGCGCAGCTGGAGGTTTATCATTACAGAACAAAACAAAAAACAAAAAAACACGGGTATTTGTATCGCGGATAGCTAATATCGTGTCCACGAGGCATCGCGGGCCCACCACATTACGGGGCAAAAATACATTAAAACATTTCACCAACTCCGCCCCAATTTCCATCCGTTCATCGCGATAATGTTGGTCATTACGGCGTCAGTGGGTGGTGGCTGAAAGTTCGAGAGAGTCTTAGTGGGGTTGTACAATACAGTTCCCATGGAAACCCACATCGTACAACAGAGGGATTTTGTCGGTGAAAATTGACGCTCAGAAAACCCGTGTTCCCATTAACAACCGTGAGGTCATTTGATTCGACGGTATAATCGCGATCGGGGGATGAAATGATTGGAAAAAAAATTGCGGTCGCTGAAACGGGGATTGAAAAAAACAAAGAAAAAAAATTTACGCATCGATTCTTTGGTAATTAGCTCGATGTTTGTACGTATACTATTGAAACGGATGATTAGAGTCACGTTTCAAAAGCCCCGAATGGGGGGAATCACATTCGATACGGCCCGTGGTCGAGGTTAATATTTGATTATAACCGTCCCTCCGGCACCGTATAATTGCTCCAGAAGACAAATAACGATTATAGCTAAGGCGAACCGCGAATTTCACTTTTCCAAACAAACTGGAAACTATTCCAATATTCTCGCAAGCAGAACGATGAACTCCCGCTGTATCGCCCCGAGGGGCGGGGGGCAAGGAGCATTCCAATTTCTATCGAACAATTGATGGAGAGAGATCTTGAAGCCTCGAAACTCCCCTCAGCTCATTCTATAATAATAAGGCGATTCCTAATTGGAAAATGGTGGCCTAAATACAGGAGATGATCATTACCATTATCATTATCATTATCATTATCATTGTGTCACTTGAATATAATATAATGTTCATTTGAAGTTCGGTGATGTCCTGAACGATCTTTCTGGCTCGTAATATGATATGCCGTCAATATTCAGCATAACAAGCACCTCCATCTAGCGCCGTCCGTGGGAATATCAATTTACATTTTGCACCTTCTAGGTCGCACTTCTCATCATATCGCGGGTCTAATGGCAGAAGGTTGTAACCACCAAAAATGCGATTTTGGTGCCATAAGGTCGTATACATTTTCTTTTCTAACGCCAATCGCTTTGAGAATAATCGAAACGTGTGAATCAATCAAAATTAGAAGATTGAAAATTTAAAGGCATAAGGTCGCATGTTGGCGAATACGCTCTTCTTCCATTATTGATTTTCATTGAAAAAGAAAAAAAAGATAAAGGCAGAAGGTCGTAATCACCATTTATTTTTTTGCCAGTTTTCTAAGATAGTCGTCAAAACTCGCGAAACGCGTAGATACCTTGAAAAAAAACGGAGTTTCGAAAAATTCGATAAAAAGCATCTGAACGTAAAGCCAAAAGGTCGTAATCGCCATTGTTTTTCAATTTTTACGTTTTATTTCCGAAAATTGTGTTTTTTTTTCATGGTGATTACGACCTCCTGCCTTTAATTGTTGATTTTTGTTTTTTTCAAGTTTTTTTTGAAAGTTTACTTCCACCAGAGGCAGAAAGTCGTATAATGTAGCTTACGACCTTCTGGAATTAGTGAACTGGATTATTTTTCATTGAATCAGGAATCAGGCCAAAATGGGCACCCTAAAAATTTTTAGTACGTCAGGACATAAGTTTGCTAGAACAAGTAAATAATGAGATTGAAACGTTTTAAAAAATGTTTAAAGGGAAAAAATTCGGGGTTGCCCGTTTTGCCCGCCTCCCCCAGTTAGCGATTAAATGATGTAATTCGGATGATTTCTCAATTTTGAGAAAGTATGAACGAAAATTGATATTGAAAGAGTCGCCGGATTAACGTGAGATTGGTAAAATTGAAAGTAATTATTTTCGTTCTGCGAGATAACGACGAAGCAAGTAGAGGGTTGAATTTGTCTATTCCGCTCTGTGGGAGATAGGCGCATTCACACCATATTCCCAAGGTGGGTATCCCCTAACGCGGCATTACGGCGTCTGCGTCTCTGCTAACCAGTAAATATGAGTTTTCACTTAGAGTAGGAAAATGGCTCGTCGCTTTTCCTCACATAACGTTCGCGCGTGCCTCTGCTGCCGGTGTCACATGACTATACGAGCCAGCTCTCATTTTCCCATTTCATCTGAATGTTTTTTTTTTCCTGTTTTTCTTCTACCTTTTTTTATCTTTCTGCAGTCGTCATATGTTCTCCATTTTCATTTTACATTCCTCTGCGGAATGACGCACGTAAAATTGTCATTGACGTCACAGGCATTGTCTGATATCATGTGACTATCGTCCCACCCCCGTTGATGCATATATAATATTTTTCAATGCCCGGATCAAAGGCACAGTCACGCGATGGGCTACGAACATATAACCACTTAGCGTGATGTATCCGATACCAAACTTGATAACAGCTACACCGGCAAGAAAAAAGGACATCGAAGTAGGGAGAATCGCACGGCTGGGAGTTTTAATTAGATTTTACTTTTACTTTTTGCTTTTTAATTGTGATTTTTTTTTTTTGGAAGAAGTCGATTTCACACGGGTTCAACGTTCAACACTTGAAGAATAGTTGGTGAGGGTGACAGTAGGTGTACGTATACCACCTTACTAGCACTTTGAAGGTTTTACAAATCGTGTAATTGCGATAGCGGAAAAATTGCAACAAATTTTAAAGGCGAGCATGACAGGTTCGTTAAATGTGAATTTACTGCTTGCGGTTTTCCTATAACGGTTCAATCCCAACAAATATATACAGCTGAAATAATAATAAAGACACTTCGAGTGAGGGAGGTTTTCGTTGAAACAGTTTAATATAATTCAACCACCCAAGTAGAGCTCGAAGACGTTGAATTGATTAAATACTTCTAATCCAGAACCCAATCAGTTTCAAAGTTAGCTTTGCAACGTCAACGACTTTCCTCTGAACAGGAACTCGCTTCGCCTGTCACCGAGCACCAATAAGAGCGATAATTCAACGGTGAAAAGGGGTCGGACGTCATCTCTTTCACGAAGTTTGCTGCGAAGGTGCAGGGCGCCCGGATATATCCCTCTATAGACCACGCTTATACTATACAAGTATATATCGGACCCTGCAGACTTTGAGATGACGGAAGTAATGTTTCCACTAGACTTCCGGTCAGCGAGGGTCCCCTGGCAATTAGGCAGGAAGTGCCTGTCACCCTCGGCGCGTTCTGAAAACGAGCACGCGGCCCCCAAGGCACCGCGGGATGCCTGCGCCGCGGCCGCCGCAACATCCTGGGGTGTCAGGGGGTGCGGAACGCGGCTCACGCGCCTGCGTCGGGGTCGTGATTCAACAAATTCTACACACTCCAAAAATCATTGATACCTTAACCACAGTTCATCACACACAAAAAGATTGACTTTCTTCAAAATCACTTGTCGTAAGGTTTCAGGGACACGATTGATCCGATTATGTCTCATTTTCTTCGAAGAACAATCCTTCATCGCATGAATGAGGGAAACTGAGAAAAAAAATCCTGTGATAATTTAGCGACAATCTGGTCACTCTTTTACTGATAACTTGGTCGATTTTTTGTTCCAAATCAATCACTGTGTAAGCAATCACAATATAACTGATTTCAGGATATGATGTAATAAATATACTATTTGTCGTGTAGTTTTTTTGGTAGTATCAAGTATGTAACGACTGAAAAGTCTGAAGTTGGCTAGAATCGAGAAATCAGCTTTGAGCACCCTGTACAATCAGGCTCGCAATATCGAAATTTTGAACGGTCAGCATAATATAGTTAACGAAAACCGCTTTAGCCCGGTCTCATCTATTACCTCGACGCCTCTTGTCTCGGAATTAGAAAATACACGCAAGTAACATAAATTTTGGAATTGTGGGTGTAGAATTTGCGATGCATTCCTCATCAACGTAGCCTCGTATTCCCACAGGTATCGACACTTGTGTGTCTGCTGCAGCGTCCTTGTGCTGCTCCGGTGCGCTGCAGTTGCTCATTAAACGTAGTGCAGAGTGAGGGTGAGGGTGAGGACGCCAAGAACAAGGGTAGCACCCCCTCGAGAGTTCCTCGCGCGGTTGATTCCAATGCATCGCGAACCTATTCCAATTCGCGAACAGTTTAATTAACGGCTGTATCCACTTATTAGCCAACAGTCGACCGACCGCGTGGAGGCAGTATAGATGCAATCAGCGGAAATGGGCTGATTGAAATGGACAAGATCCGTTTTTCGGTTCTCCGTTTTAAAGAGAAAACAATTTTTTTTCCTATGTGGGTTGTAAAGATGAAAATGGAGGAAAGGGAGGAGAAAGGGTCATGTGATATTTATAAGGGCTTGTAAGAGTAAAATTGTGAGAGAAAATTTCACGTTATAACCACCTGGGATCAAGATCGCAGGTGCGTAACTCATATTATGTGTAAAAATACAGTCCAGAATTTTGACTTCTTTAAGACTCTGCCATTCGGATGATCCCGCGGGAACTTAGGTATGGGTTTCGGGTGGGCGTCAGGCGAAATCTTCCCTCAGGGGCCATTACCAATGATGGAAGTTGCTACAGGGTTGAGTCTCAGGCGTGCGAAACCGGAACGCGGAGATAGCAGGTATAGATCGTGGTATATGGATTTGTGGCGAGGTTGCCGAAAGAACAGGCGAAAAGAGATGGCTGCCTTCGTAATCGGTACAAACCTCTGGGATTCATCTGCAAAACGAATTGGACGCCGAAGATTAGAGACGTTGGAACCGAAAAAGAAAAAAAAAATGTCTAGAATTTCTGCGAGAATACTGCACAGTAATGGCCTGACTGAGAGATCAAGACAGTAGAAGAAAAATTTCAATCCTGCAGAGACAGGATTGCTTACTAGTTTGCCAAACTGATAAAAGTTGATCAATTAGAAGCTGGCCAATCAGACGATTCTTCGACCCTAGTTCTACCACGTTGGAAATAGCAAAAAAAAAAATAAAAAAGAAAATCGTTGCTATCGTGGCCTCCCATTTCTTTCAACAGAACGCTGTCTCAACTTGGACAATTATAGTATCTGAAGGGATGATTCAGCACTTGGTTTATATATCTGCAATTATGCCGCAGAATCTAGATACAGGATTGAATGAGGAGTTCTTTTCAATCTCTTCACTTTACCCTCACCGACGGTCTAGTTATTTTCTATGCAAATTGGATTTATATATTAATTCTATAGGTTTATTATCATTATGCAACGATGCAGCGGGATCTTGTTAGAGTTTCGATAAAAATTCATCGGATAAAAATCGAGGTGGTCGAGGGTGGAGGGAACGCGATAGCTCCGGGTCGTGTCGGGTATATATCGGTGGGAATAAATTAAATCAAACGTACGCTGAAACTATCCCGCTTGTACGATCATATTTACATACATATAGGATAAGCGGACTTCCGATTAGCCCAAGGCGACGCTTATCTGGTACGTGGGGGGCCAGGACGGAGGTCTAACGATGCTGAGGACACGCGACAACCCTCCAGAGGCGAGCGCAACAAATGTCTTTCTATGCCGGGAAATAGGGAAAAAGACTTACATCTAACGAAGCCTTTCCTTTATCAAGTATACAAGCTTCGACGACGCGACACCGTGTTAGCAAACTAATTAACAAAGTCAATTTATGCTAAACTCAAATTAAACTCTCGCCCTAATCGATCTGATTCGATTAGTTCCTCCATCAGCTCAAACGACTCGAAATAACTCAACTACTTCGGGCACCTTGAAGATACTATTTTCAATTTATGATTCGACATGTGATATTCCGAGTATTTTTCGCAGATCGACATCGAATAAGACATCAGATGGAAGAAACTTAACGAAAATCACCGCCGTCGGAGAATAGAACATGGGTTGGGTTGACGCCAAACTGACAGACACGCGATGATCCGTTACGTCTAAATTGATTCTTTCTAGCCGAGCGACGTTGATGTTCAGATTTCTTCTACGAGCGCTGAATTTATCGTTGATTCAAAATCGAGACTCTGAGGATGATGAAAATTTCATCGATTCTTAAACACGAGATGAAAGAAAAAACTCATTTAATAATTCTGTAATCACAAAGGAATGTAGAGTATTTCCAGACTATCTCTAATAAAGAGCTGATTGGAATCTTCCGTGGAATTATGATGATTAGAGTTTGATAAAGTGAAGAAGAGCGAAGCGCGATATGAGAAATAGGTATGCAATTTTATAAGACACGAAGAAGAGAAAGGGTGAGGGTGCGAAAGGGTGAGATATTCCTTCAGCCTCACCCTGGCCTGGTTGCAGCTCTTTAAGCCCTGTGGTAAAGTTCGCTCCTTATTATCACCGCCGCCACCAGCAGCCCGAAGGCACCTTCGGAGAGACTAACTTTTTAACTAGTTGCAAATTAAAATTTAACTTGAGCAACCCGTCCGAAGAGAAGTGACTAGCGGTTCCGTATATTTCCTCATCGCTGGAAGACCGTATTTCCTTAATATATGCTATACCGTTTAATATTGTATGCATAAAATTACTCATGCATTTACCAACGAAACTCATTCTCGGTCCAACAAGATAATTAACTTTCCACCACACATGCATTAAAAACTCGTGTTTTTTGCCCTTCCTAACGGGAGGGAAGTCACGGTTAAAAGAAAAAACTTGCCAGCGGGAAAAAAAAACTCTAGCAGCAGGGAAAAAACTCTCGTTACCATAGTAACGGTGAAATAAACTAAGAAAGTGCTGCCCCTAGCGGAGAACGCTACCATATGTGCAGGCAGGCATTCATTACATCCTCATTGTTTCATCATTTTGAAAAAATGTCACGTATGTCGGATGAAGAAGTTTCTGTAGGTCATCAAGCAAAAGGGTTATTTCGGCGAATGGTCGAGGGTCCGCACGGACCATCCAACAATAAATCGGTTCTAGTTTGTCCAGGTTGAAAAAATTGCGGGGTTTTATTCTCCTCGTTAAAATAACGTAGCGTCGTCCGTAGTTCCGTGTTGTTGGCGAGGCGAGGTGAGGCGACGGTGGTGGTGTTACCGCGGCTACACTCGCGATCCAGGTATCTTGCGGAGGAAACGGACCGGGGGAATAGGATATTCAGAGAAAAGAGAGTTGAAACGAGGAAGAAGAATACGAAGCCGCCTGGAGAACCTGGGAAACCTGGGAAACTCGAGGAAACCCCAGGGTAGCGAGAGCTCTTCGCTTGTTAGCATTTAATTGAGAACTTTGCGAAGAGAGAAGTCGCTTTCGTAACGACCAGCCGACGGCCTCGTTTAAATATTTTAATAATCTCTTGTATTTGGTCGACGTTCGAACTCGACATTTGAATACTTTTCCGCGTACGATTCACCCGCAAATAAGGCTTCGATAACGCAGGGACAAACGAATGGGGGTTATTATTCCATTCGTCGGAAATATAATTGGTCGAATGAATAAGAAGCTCGTCAATTTCGCAATGGAAATTAACCGGAATTAATTTAGCAACAAATCAACGTCGACGAATCCTGCATTTATTAATCTCTAAGGAATATATTCGCTCCTCTTGTAACGAGTGTTGGAGGGATTTCAGCCTGCGCGCTTTCGCAAGTACCCATATCATTACTCGACCAGAATATATTTATAGCATTAGATTTAATTATTCATCACAGAACATCGGAGAGTCGTGACAACTTTGGTGACAGCGAGCTGAACGCTTTTGTGGCAGTGATTATCTCATGGTAGGAAGAAACCAGAAAGAATCGCGTGTCGTGTTAGGGGTAGGTTTTATCTAAATTGGGCAATCAAACCCGTTGCTACGAACGATAGAGTTTCTTCTTCTATGGACAAGATAAAATAGAGATAAGCAATGTTGTGAAGAGTTCGTTAGTACTTTCTTTGTGAAAAATAAATCAGAGATAAGAATCGTTTGTCGAGTGCGGACTTCGTGCTAGAAAATAACGGCACGAGTAGACGCTAGGGAGGTTTATACAAGGACCCCCGCTGCCAGGCTAGCTGCACTATAATGCCAATTACTGTGAATGGCAAAAGGTCGTAAGCGCCAAAAATGCGATTTTGGTGGCAAAGGGCGAACAAAAAATTTTTTTCGTTGCATTCGCTTTAGAAACGTGAAACATGCATAGATCCATTGAAACTAGAAAATAAAAAACTTGATCGCAAAATAGATTTTCGCGTTTCGAGTGTTTTCGGAGCGATTTGAGAAAGAAAATTTTTTGTTCGACTTTCTGTCGTTTCGGTCGGCTGGCTAATGGCATAAGGGCGAATAATAATTATTTTTCCGCAATTCCTGTTCCTTGATTTTGTTTTCTTTGTAAATGGGTGAAAGTAGTGACAATGCATGGACAAATTGATTTGATTCGAACGGCATCGAACGTTCTCAGTCGAAATCCGGAGAAAAAAAAATTGTTCGCCCTTTTGCCATTAGAAACGGCAAAAGGTCGAATAATGGCGCTTACGACCTTTTGCCGTGTCTGTAAATAATAGGTAAAACGAATGGTTCAACCTTCATGTTTTTGATCATTGAAGCAAGTGGTTTCTCAGAAATGTGGAAATCCGAATTCTATCAAATATCATGTACACGATAATCAATGAATTCTCCCTCGTTATCGGAGGATTTATTTCTCGTCGTCTGCAAACCCCACGAAAGTATCTCATCGTCTTAATTTTTTTATTCTCCAAACCCGTTTCAATAATGACGAACAACCGCTGAATTCTCGTCTCATAGAAAAAAGTTATACATACATGCGAGACTTGAGACGTCCTATCCAGTTTTTTGTATCTCGCTTGATACTTGGAGGTATTCCAATCGTTATTGGCGAATAAGCTCTACCAATTTGTGTGTAATAATCGCTTCGTATCTTCTCGTAACCTCAAATTAGCGTCAACGAGTAAAACTATCCGTAGCAGACGAAACACGTATGTTTACTGCACCGTGGTTTACTGTCTGAAATACCGCCTAAAGGTTCCTATATCGCCCGCACCACGGCAACTTCGGTCCATGAAAAGGGATCTGTCGCAGTCCCAGCGACGATCACTCGTGTCCAGCGACCAAAAGACTTAACGATTACAATTTGATAACATTACTCTCCTCAACATTTCATTTTCGGGTTCATTACAGTAACTTTCACTTTTCTATCACTACGGAGAAACGATAATTGAAAACAGTAGGGACTGCATCCATCCATAAATTGCGTATCAACAAATGACTTAATATTTCTGGGCATTCTATGGCGGCCGAGGGTTTGAAAATCCCTTGAAGTTGCATCAACGTCGACGAGATGACGCTACGGCAGTTCGCGAGTCACAGCTTGTCGAAGCTCCAGGCTATATGGGCTCGATCCCAGCCTTAAGGGGAGGCTCTACTCGATTATTACCGACTTACCGACATCAGTGGACCGTGTCGCTTATTTTCATTAATATCTGAGTCTACGTGCTTAAATCGCAAAAAAGGGCTCTGTCGCGGATCGCTACGTGTAATTCCGAACCTAAATATGTCA